>JAKSZT010029748.1:4444-19333 GCA_026826555.1 Tolypeutes matacus | reverse complement strand
GCACTCCCAGAGCTCACCTGGGGAGGGCACCCCGGGACCTCACCTGGGCCAGGCACACCCAACAGGGAGGGCCGGATGCAAGGGTGGGCAGTCACCATGCTTGGCACGGAGCTCACAGCATGCTGAGGGTTAAGGAGTTCGGGTGCAGGGGTCAGGAGCTTTGGGGACTTTCTCCCTCTCCTGCCGCCTGTACCTGGAGAACCAGTGCCTTCATCCAGGTAGTGCATGCAGGTGGCTCCCAGGAAAGCTGGGGTGCAGGGAAAGCCCGAGCCTGCTCTCCCACTCAGCCACTCTGGGAAAGAGAAGCTTCCGAGAAAGCAGCAACCTCCACGGGCAGAGCTAGCCGGGTCAGGGGTGCAGCAGTGACCTGTCCTCGTTGGCAGCACGGCCAGCTCCGCCGGCCTCTGCGGGCTCCCTGCCCCAGCCCCGGCTGTGGGGCACGATCGCCCACTCTGCCCGGCCTCTGCCCTCACCCTCGCCCCACGTGGGCTCCTGGGTGTCTCCTCTGTAAAGGGCCCTGAGAGCACCTGTCCTCACGGGTGGTGAGATGACGCCCCGGACGAGCTTGTGCGGTCCCGGCACCTGGAGAGGCAGGGCCTGTGCTCAGCAGCTGGACGTGCACCTGGAGCTGTCCTTGCTCTCCTGGAGCCCAGGCCCCAGGTGAAGGCTGCAGGCCAGGAGCTGCCCAGACCCGTGAGCCACAGCGGGCATTTCCTTTCCAGTTTCTCTCATTCCTGGGACTTCTCTGCACCTGTGGCCGCTGAAGCTCAAGGGAAACGCTTGACTAGGGAGCACCAGAGCTCCGGGAGCTTTAGACAAACGTCTTAGGAGGAACCGGGACAAACCCAGCTCTTGGGCTCGCACCACTCTTCCCTGCCGTGAAGTTCAGTGGGGCTCCTGCTTGTCTGGATTCACTGAGCCCTGGACCACCCGCCCCCTGCCCCAGCCCTGGCTCATCTGCTCTCTGTCTCTCCTGCCTATTGCATTAAAGTGGAGGCACACAGCCCTGCCTTGTGCTCTGGGCTCATTCACTGCGCAGGATAGTTTCGAGGGTCACCACAAGGAGCGGGGTCAGACCTGCGTTTATTTCACGGCTGGGAACGTTCCCTGGTGTGGGTGGGCCGGGTTTTGTTTCTCCCTCATCTGCCCATGGACTCCCGGGTGTTTCCACCTTTGGCTGCTGTGGACACTGGCGTACGAGCGTCTGAGTCCCTTCTTTTGACCCTTTAAGGTCTATTCCTAGGAGTGGAGTTGCAGGTCATATGGAAATTCCAGGCTTTAGCTGTCTGAGGAGCCTCCCTTGTTTAATCCCCATTTATTATGTGATTCGACGTCCTCCTACCTTCCCCGTAGGAGGAAGGGGCTAAGCCCAGACACGAGGTGGGGTCAGCGTTCCCATCTGAGATGGCCTCGCGGGGGGCTCCAGCTTCCTGAGGGTGCACCTGCAGGGGACCCACGGATCATGAGAAAGGCCTCTCCCCACACCCCTGCCCTCCTCTCTCAGACGCCAGCCTCAGCCGCGCTCCTCGGCAAGGCCAGCGTCAGAGGTGGGCTTTCGCCGCGGTCCCTGCTCAGCGGCAAAGCCCCGGGACGCGTTTATCGATTGCCGTGAATGGGCCACACTGGTGACGGGTGTTTACATGGGGGGGGGGAGTGGGGCGTGTGGGAGTCCCCATAGTTTCTGTGTCACATTGATGTGATCTAAGAGTCGTTAAAAGAATAAACATGTCTATAAAGAGAGGTGGGCTTTCAGCGATGGGCTCAGAGGCTTCGTAAGGAGCGATGTGACGGTGACTTCGAGGCCTCAAAAGCAGGGTCGTCTGGGACCTGAAGAGGCTCTTTCCACCGGGCGGGCAGAGGCCTGGGCGTGGCGGCCTCGGGGATGGGCCCCAGCCTTATCCCACCAGTCCGGGGTGCGGCCGCAGCTGCAGGACTTCTGGTGGGCCGCAGGGACTCCAGGGCTTGTGACATCCAGCCTCCGGGATGCGGCTCCTTGTGGAGAGGTGGTGGCCGAAGCTCCTGGGAGCATAGAGGACAGGGCCTGGGTGGGCGTCCCGGGCACCGTAACAAATGACCACAAGCTGGGCGGCCGAGTGCAAAGTCCAGGAGGGCAGCGCTGGCTCCGGGGGGCTCCAGGGAGGCCCTTCCCGCCCCTCGCAGGCCCTGGAGGCCGCGACCGTCCTCGGCGCACCTGGGCTTGTGGCCGCACCGCTCCCGTCCCTGCCTCTGCCCGGTGTCTCTCGTCCTCCTACCAGGACAGCAGTGGCTGGATTCAGGCCCCCGAAATCTCCCCTTAATGACTCCACCTGCCGGGGTCCTGTCTCCAAACACCAGCCCTCGGGCTCAGGCCGTCAGCTTGTCATCGAGAAAGAGCCGAGGCTGCTGCTGTCCCGTCACTTCTGGCGGCCCTTTGGCTCCCGGCACAGCCGCTTCGAAGCCTTTCGGAAGCCCCTTGACGTGACGCCGGGGCGAGCCGGGCGTTTGTCAGGCTCGTGGCTCCCCGTGTCCTGGAGACGGGGCGGACGGGCCGTGGGCAGCAGCGGTGCCCTCGCGGCACCCCGAGTGGTTTCCCTCCCCTGCCAGGGTCTCGGGGGGTCATCGCCTCTTAGGGCTCCATCCTAGGGTGTCTGCAGGGGCTTTGGGGGCAGAGGACGGTGTCCCAGGCACAAGCCGTCGAGGTTCTGGAGCTGGGCGCGGCCTCAGGAAGCTCGCGGGGGCAGCAGCCAAACTCCCACCACCGGGGGCCGTTTTGCTCTCTTCTCCCACCAGGACCCCACACTTTGGAAGGTCATGACGACCCACGTCATATTCAGCTAAGGTTTCTCTATTCGTAAAAGAAACGTACAGCGGTAACGTGGCTGTTGGATGAGCCTGAGACAAATAACACGTGAATGCACCAAGGTCACCTGCTTCAGACGGAGCAGAGGGGTTGGCTCCCGAGGGAGCTCCCGTGTCTCCTCTCCAAGCACAGGCATGTGGCTGCCGCTGGGAGTTTAACCTTTAATTTGACATAACGCCAGACAGAGAGGCAACAGCATAGCACCAAGAACCCCACACCCCATCCTCGCACACCCCCCAGTGTCCACCGTTCCCGTGTGCTTTGTCCTGCACGAGAGCAGACAGGAGAGGAGCCGATTCTGTGCCTCGGCGGCTGCGGTGCCATAACAAACGGCCACGGACTGGGCGGCTTCACCCGGCAGAAACGCGCTCTCCCGGTTCCGGAGGGAAGCCTGAAGTCCTCCTGGGCTCTAGGAGCCTCTGCCCGGCCTCCCCAGCTTCTGGAGGCTGGCGGCCATCCTCGCTGCTCCTTGGCTCGAGGCTGGGTTCCTGCAGTCCCTGCTCCTGGCTTCGCGTGGCCGTCGCCTGTCTCTCTGCCCCCCGCTACGTCTCTTGCACTTTTCTTGTCACTGGACATAAGGTCCACCTTGACCTGGGCTGATGCTATCTTGAGATCTTTAACTTAATTGTAGCTGCAAAGACGCTTTATCCAAAGAAGATCCCATTTACAGAGCCTGGGGACTTATCTTTTGGGACCATCACTCTACCCACTCCTCTGAGTAATGAAACAACCCCCTGGGCAGGCAATGCCCAGGTCTCAAGAATCCTGCCACTGGGCAGGGGCAGGGGTTTCGGGGCAAAGGAGGACACTAAAAGCACCTTTCTGGTTTAAAAGCACCAAGGCCTGTTCTGTCAAGTCCGTAATCAGTTCCTTGGAAGGCTGGCTCTTCTGGAATGTAATGTGAGTGCATCTTGTAACCAGTAATTTCAGCTTTAGGAGGTTTCTGTGGGCACCTTGTTTTTACCTCCCCGCCATGAGGGCAGGTCTAGATGAAGCAGGCGCCAGGACTTCAGGCTGTGGGATTTTCCACAGACTGTGGAGGTTTCTCTGCTCTGGGCTCCGAGGTTACAGCTCTGCAGCCGTGACGTGCCGTGCTGTGCCCTGCCGGGACCTGACGTGGGGGGCTTCCTGCACCGTTTTCAGCATTTTCTCCAGAATGGAGGAGAGGCTGAGAAGCCATTTGCGTCAGCTAGCAAAGAAAGTGTCCGTACTCCCGCCCTCTTCTCAGCCCTGAGCCCAGGCCAGCCTCTTGGCAAACAGCCTGCTTATCTGAGCCGCCAAAAACTAAATGGATTTTCACCATTTTCCCAGCAGGCCTTGTAACTTACCATTCAAGGAAACTGACATTCACACGAAGGAGAGAAAACAGCACATTTCCCAGCAGCACCCAGGGTGCCTCGTACTTTCCCTCCATCCCTCCAGCCACCCTGAAATCTGTGACCTGTGGCTTAAAACTTGACAATTGGCTCACACTGATTGATGGAACACATACAGCTTGGATTCAGTCACTCATGATATGCATCTTAATTGTTCCATTACTACATCCACGTTGGGGAAATGCACCAGAATAATTTTCTCAGAATTATGTAATCCAGATCCTCCTTTATAACAGACGTAGATTGCTGTGAAATAAAAATGCCTCCAGTATAAAATGATTACGTTTAGTGTTCAGATCAAGTAATAAAAACTTTTTACTATAAAAATTTTGCATTTATTTTTTATTTTTATTTTTTTTTTAAGATTTTATTTATTTATTCATTTATCCCCCCCTTGCTGCTTGTGCTCACTGGGTCAGCTAACCACACCATACGGGCGGGCCTGCCCTCACCAGGAGGCCCCAGGTTCGGTTCCCATATGGTAAACGGGAGCCCTACTGATTGAGCCACAGCCGCTTCCCCAACATTTTGCATTTATACATCACATGAGGACTTGTATTTCTGTCTATCTTCTGAGGTCTCTGGCCTGATTCTATCCCACTCCCCTGGGTGTGACGAGATCCCAACCTGTTTCCCAGGAAGAAAAGTGACAAGAAGCAAACACTTTAATGCTCTTTAGTGCGTGAAGCTGTGAAACGAGGTGCAAGCCCTCCTGTGACATTCCCTGCTCCTCCCAGCTCCAAACAAGAGGGCGCGCTCACTGCTATTGTAAATGGAATTGTTTCCTTAATTTCCTTTTCAGAATGCAAGTGTATAAAAATACAATGGATTTGTAGATTGATCTTGCATCCTGAACCTTGCTGGACCTGTTTATTGGTCCTAATGGTTTTTCAGTGGATGCCTTAGGATTTTCTGTATACAAGCTCATGCCATCTGTGAATAGACTCGGTTTTATTTCCTTTCCAATCTGGATGCCTTTTGTTTCATTTTCTTGCCTAATTGCCCTGGCTAGAACCTCTTGAATAGAAGTGGCAAGAGTGGACATCCTTGTCTCGTTTCTGATCTTAGAGGGAAAACATCCAGTCTTTCACCATTAAGGCTGATGCTAGTTGTGGGTTTTTCATAGATGCCCTCTGCCAGGTTAAGTTCCCTTCTATTCCTAGTTTGCATGTTTTTATCTTGAAAAGGTTTTGGATTTTGTCAAAAGCTTTTTCTTTAGCTATTGGGATGATTGTGTGGTTTTTGTTTTTTATTCTTTTGATAAGGTGTAATACATTGATTTTTGGATGTTAAAGATGATACTATTTGAAAACACATTTCTGTCTACCAGGTTGTACATATGTGGTTGGTGAGAGTATTAGTCAGTCAAAGGAGTGCTGATGCAAAATACCAGAAATCAGTTGGCTTTTATAAAGGCTATTTGGGGTAGAAGCCCACACTCACCAGGCCATAAAGCATAAGTTACTTCCCTCAGCAAAGTCTCTTGCCACGTGTTAGAACAAAATGGCTGCCGAGGTCTGCGAGGGCTCAGGCTTCCTGGGTTCCTCTCTTCCCGGGGCTCGCTTGTTTCCACAAGGCCAGCTGTAGACTATCAGGTGAACGGCTCGTCTCTTTTCCCGGGGCCTTCTCTCCTTCATCACTACCCAGCTCCTCTGTGTGCTGACTTCCCGGGGCTCCAGCTCAAAACCCAGTCTCAGAACTCCAACGTCAAAACTCCAACTAACTCCTCTGTTCTGCCCTGGAGTTTTATCTGTGAGTCCTCGCCCACCAACGGGGCAGAGACCCAACGTCTTTCTGACGAGGCCCAATCAAAGCCCTGGTCATAATTTAATTATACCCAGGGACGGACCAGTTTAGAAACAGAATCCAGTATCTATTTTTAGAATTCATAAACCATATCAAACTGCTACAGGAGATAAACAGAGCTAATTGGGACCTTGATAGTCCAATGCTCATTATTTATGGGAAAGGAGATTGGGGGCCCCTCCCACATCCAGAGGATTCATTTTTCCCAGGGAGCCTTCAGGAAAAATCCGGGTGAGGAGGAAACCACCTTTCTGAATGGCTTTGGCTCCCTCCCCAAACCTTTCTTTTAGACACCCTGGTAATTACCCATGAGGTTCCTGGCTCCAGGTTATTCCTCCCAAAGTTTCTAAACCTATATGCAACAGCCACTGAAGAGGTTTTTATTCTTTTTAGCACCTTCTGTATATATAGGAGGTAGCAAGTGAGGTGGATAATGCACAACTTGCTTTTAAATAGAGTCTACCCTTATCCCCAAGCATTGCATGGAAAACAAACAAGAAAAGCCACTGTAATAAGGCTTTAGCCCAACAAATGGACATGAAACAAGAAATGGGGAAGGGGGTGTTTAAAATGGATAAAGTAAATAAATAAATCTTAAAAAAAAATAAGCCTTTAGGAGGGAACAGAATTACTGAGAGAGACTGTCCACTCCTTCTCCATCTCACAGGACACCTGTAGAATAAAAGAGCCATAAAAATAATCATTTTTGAGAAAACTTTTTGGCAGGCACTTTTTCTTGAAAAAAATCCTACTTTCAAGAAAGATGGCAGAATTATTTCATGACTCCAACAGTTTAAAGATCTTTAGGGGACTTTTGGGAAATCAGCTGTGAGAGATGATGTAGGCTCCAACCAAAGATAAAGGGAAACGTAAAAACAAATTCTAAATCTCTTTACAGAGCACCTGTTGTGGCCAGGCAATATTCTAGGCTCTGGATATTTATGAGGGAAAAAGATGGTCTCTGCCTGTTAAAGACTTACAGCAAATAAACACATAATAACATCAAAAATTAACTATGTAATTACACATAAAATGAACTATGTAATTACAATTTGCAGTCATGGACCCGAGTGATTTACCTGTAAGATCCTATGAGGTGGGTACTTTTCTGATCCTTGATCTTCTGAAGAAGAAACTGAAGCACAGAGAGGCTGAGTGACTCGACTGATGTGGGAGAGCCGAGAAGTGATCAAACAAGATTGAAGCAGGACACTCTCATCCCAGGGCCCGCACTTTTTACCACTTTCCTGTGCTTCCTCAGGGACCTGGGGGAGCGGGGGGGTGGGGGACGGACATACTTATGGTCACCTCTAATGTGTAATAGCATGGTTGCAAAGAGAAAGCCAATTTGAAGTAGCTTAAGCAAAAGGGGAGTGTGTTAAGAGTACAAGGCATCTCGTGGAGGAAATGAAAATCCAAGCCCCAGAGAGGAAGAGATGTATCTGTGACTCAGGGCTAGCTGGAGTCTCAGGTTGGGAAGCATCATGGCTTTGTCCACTGCGGCGCTCGGAGTGGAATCTTTTTTTTTTTTTTTTTTTTTAAATATATATATATATTTTAAAAGATGCTCAGATTACATAAATGTTACACAAAAATTACAGGGATTCCCATGTTCCCCACCTCCCACACCTCCCACAACATCCCACGCAAGCATC
Source organism: Tolypeutes matacus (assembly GCA_026826555.1). NCBI lineage: Eukaryota > Metazoa > Chordata > Mammalia > Cingulata > Chlamyphoridae > Tolypeutes > Tolypeutes matacus. The sequence continues at coordinate 11,657 of JAKSZT010029748.1, read as the reverse complement.
CCTCATCAGTGTGGCTCATCACCTGCAAAGGATATACACATCCCGGGGCTTTGCCACCAAGCATGGGCCATAGTTCACAGTATAGACCACACTCTCTCCACCTCAGTTCTGCAGGCCACATGCTAATGTAAAATGGCCTGTATCAGTGGGCTGCAGAGCTGGGTTCTGCTCAGGGCTATGGCATGGAGGTGTGGAGGAGCCGCTTCGTGGCGTGGCCCTGTCCTCAGGTGTGGATGCGGCCTGCCTCAAGGTGTGGCCGTGTCAGGTGCAGAGGAGGCGAGCTTCAGCCGTGGATTCCTCTCCCGAGTGGTCCTCCTGTGCCCAAAGGTCCAGCCATGGGGGGCCCCTCCTGTTCTACCCACCCCTCGGCGCTCCTGGCATGTCCCGTGACCGCTCAGGTGAGGCCCGCGCCGCTCCCGCCCCTGCCGCCGCTGCCCCTCTCTCCAGCCGCTCCCGCCGCTCCGGCCATCTCCACTGGGCCTTTTTCGGTCTCTGTCGCCGCCACATGTCTTCTGCGCCGGTGTCCCAGTCTCGGTTCCCCTGCTCGCCTCTCACCCCTCGCTGTCTCCCTGTCTCTGCCACTCTGTGGGGGGTGCTTCCCCTCCCTCCCGGTCTTTCAGTCATTTGGGTTTCCCTCTCCGTCACTTAGCTCCGCCCTCCTCTCCCTCCCTGACCCTCAATCTCCGATTCGGCTCGGCTCCCTCCGCCATTCTCCGTCGCCCTTAGCCTCTGTTCGACACTCTCCGTCATTCTCCGTCCCCCTTCGTCATTCTTCGACTGTCTCCGCCATTCTCCGTCCCCCTTCGCCGCTCTTCGGCTGTCTCTGCCATTCTCCGTCCCTCTTCGCCACTCTTCGGATTTCTCCGGCATTCTCCGTTCCCACTTGCCAGTCTTCGGCCATTTCCGCCATTCTCCGTCCCCCTCGCCACTCTTCGGCTTTCTCCGCCGTTCTCCGTCCCCCTTCGCCAATCTTCGGCTGTGTCCATCATACTCCGTCCCCCTTCGCCAGTCTTCGGCTGTCTCTGCCATTCTCCTTCCCCTTCACCACACTTCGGCTGTCTCCACCATTCTCCGTCCACCTTCATCACTCTTCGGCTGTCTCCGCCATTCCACGTCCCCCTTCGCCAATCTTCACCTGTTTCTGCCATTTTCCGTCACCCTTCGTTGTCGACACCGTCTCCGTCTCTCCCCGGCTATCTCCGCCTTTCTCTGGCGCCTCTCGTCGTTATCCCCCCGTCTCCTTCATTCTCTGTCATTCTCCTCTGCGCTTCGTTATTGCCCAGCAAGTACAGAGGTTGATTTCCACCAATGTAAGGGGTTTATGTTATTTAATTGATCTGTTATTGATTGCCAAAATTCACTACCTCTGAGTGTAGAGAGTTGATTCTGAGACATGCTCAAAATCCTTTTTTGCAAATCTGTAATTTCTATAGATAAATTTGTGTGATGACCTAGTAAATTATTTTTAATTTTTTCCCATTCATAATGGGAGTCATTGTATGGGAGAGGAGTGATACAAAAAGCACTTTCATTCCAATCACACTTCAAACCTTGTTTTAAATTTAGATTATATACTTGATCTCCCATTTGTGTAACAGCCATCTCTAAATCATTAAGCCTATTATTAATTTGCTCATCTATATATGTTTGACTATGCCATAACTCACTAGCATTATGATGCCAATTTCTAACATATTGTTGTGTTTGAACATTTTCATGCAGAGCAGTTCCTGCTGTAGAGGCAGCTGTAATAATACCTATAAGCCCTAATACAGCAGCAATAATTAATCCAATCAAACGTTTGGTTCTTTTTAAATAATGATCTAGAAAGTGCCAAAGGATTTGGCTCTCAGGGGAAGACTGCCAGCAGCGATTCAGGCGAACCGGAAGCCATATTCCACGACGCCGTCGTCCTATTAGAACCACAGTAGAATTTTCCTGTAAAACAGACTTTGATATACAAGTGTAAAGGGAACAATTGTTGCAGAAAAACCATGTTTGATTAATATTCACTACTCCTACTACAAAAACAATTGGATCCCATACACACACTTTATGATATGAGCTACCATTCCAATGTAGGGTAGTATTCACCGGTCCCTTTTTCCCAGTTAGTGTATAAGTAGGGGCTAGTCCCAAAAATACTTTCCATAAATTTTTTCGTTTTTTCTTGGAACTGTTATCCCAAGGGGAGGGAATCAATTGTCCTTGATTGATCCATCGAATTTGCCTATTGCTGGTTAAATTAGGTTCATTTCCTAGCCATGGATATGGGTGTGTTTCAGAGACAGATACAGTAGTTTTATTAATTCCAGTCCAAGTAACTCCAGTGTAATTGCCATTTTCCAGGACTGGCAACCCCACAGGGGTGCCTTCCCAAACTATTCCATAGGAATCATTAAAGACAATTAGTTCACTTTCCATTTGGCATTCATGCCAACCTTCCTCATCGGTTTGTTTGGAAAGAGAGCAAGTGGAATTTTGAGATTTGTAACTGGAAACACTATAAGAGGGGAATAAAATAATTTTAATTGAGGTTTCATTTGTTCGGCTCACAACCACAGTCCGATTTTTAATTGACATGCATGGTGATTGTGGCCCAATGCAGAGTGGCCGACCAAAGAAGGGCAGAGTTAGATTACTAATAGTTTTCCCTTCTTCATTACTTAGGAAAGGTAGTCTTTTATCAAAAGGCCCAGGAAATTCTGAACTGCCATTTAAAAAAACTGAAAATGATGGATCTCCCCATGTAAGTACTCTTATAAGTGGAGGATTAGGTATATATGCCCAGTATGTAAAATTATTAGCTCTTATCCCCAATACTTGCATAATCAATAGAACCGTCGTCCAGAAGATCTTCATTATGGCTCTCGCTTGAGTCTGCTTCTCTCTGTTTCAGTCTATGGTTTGGCAGCCAAACGGAGACGTTGGAATCTGTAAACACAAGAGCATACCCTCGTCCCCAAATTTTTACCCATCCTTTCTTCCACTGACCATCATTAACATCTTTCCAATATATAGGTTGATGGAGAGTTGATGCATTCTTTTTTCTAGGTTGCCAATGCACTTCTGCAGGGGTGCAATTTTTTAACTGTTGATAAACATTTAGAAAATTCAAAGTATATAAGGCTTTATTTAATTGATCACGAGGGTTTATCATACCATCACCATTTCCCCCTTTTTGTTTTTGAAGCATGTATTTTAAAGTTTGATTAGCACGTTCTACAATAGCTTGCCCAGTAGGGTTATATGGGATACCGGTGACATGAGTAATATGCCAAGTAGCACAAAAACGTGAGAATGAATGACATATATAGGAGGGACCATTGTCTGTTTTAATTTGTAAAGGAATACCCATTATAGCAAAACATTGCCAAAGATGAGATTGCACAGCGGCAAACTTTTCACTAGTATGAGCTGATGCCCAGAGAAAATGAGAATAAGTATCAATAGTAACATGCACATATTTAAAACGGCCAAAAGAGAGAACATGGGTAACATCCATTTGCCAAAGTGCATTAGGATGTTCACCTCGTGGATTTACACCAAAGGATAATGAAGAATTATGAATTGGGCCACATGTGGGACAAGAACGAATAATATGTTTAGCTTGTTCTATAGTAAGATCAGGAAATTTGTGTTTCAAACCTTTGGCATTCACATGAGTGTTGTTATGAAAATCAACAGCAGTTTGTATTGGAGCAACTAATTTATCTACTATATCATTAGCAGTTGCCAAAGGACCAGGCAAATGAGAATGGGATCGAATATGAGTAATATACAGAGGAGAAACACGACTTTGGACAAGTTGCTGTAAATTAAAAAACATTAGTGAAAGTTCATCATGAGGTACAATATGTGCAGTTTCTATGTGAGATAAAACCTGGCAAACATAAGCAGAATCAGAGACAATATTGAGAGGATCTGAGACCGTTTGTAACAATTTTATTACAGCATCAAGTTCTGTTCTTTGGGCTGATGTGTAAGTTGTTTGCCAGACTTGTTGATGATTTGGTCCAGTAAAACCAGCCCGTCCATTACTGCTTCCGTCAGTAAAATATGTGGCAGCATGTGGAAGAGGGTTGGTTTTAGTAATGGAAGGCAAGACCCATGAAGTACGTTTCAAAAACTGTAACAATTTAGAAGGAAAATGGTTATCAATAATACCAATGAAGTCACTTAGAGCAATTTGCCAAGAAGAGCTCACTGTAAATAAATGGGTAATTTCTTCTTTAGACATAGAACATAGAATACAGTCCGGATCTCTGCCTATAAGATGACACAAACGAGCTCTGCCTTTTCTGATCAAATGGGAAATCTTATCAACATAGGAATTTAAAGTTTTTAGGGATTTGTTAGGCAAAAAAAGCCATTCTAATATCCCATCTTGCCAAAAAAGTCCTGTAGGAGAATGTAAGGTAGGAAAAATAATTAATTGAATAGGTTTGGTAAGATTCACCCGTGTTAATTGGCCTTCTTGTATTCTTTGTTCCACCAATTGCAACTCAGCTTCGGCTTCAGGAGTAAGAGTTCTAGGACTCGAAAGGTTTGAATCTCCATTTAAAGTGTTAAAAAGATGTGAAAGGGCATAAGTAGGAATTCCTAATACGGGACGAATCCAATTAATATCCCCCAATAATTTTTGGAAGTCATTAAGAGTTAGCAGCTTATCTCGACGAATTTGTACTTTTTGAGGAGCCACTGTATTAGAAGTCACTTGGAAACCCAAATAAGTAAAAGGCGTTTCTCTTTGAATTTTTTCTTCAGCTACTTGTAACCCATAATGTGAAAAAATTTGTAAGCTAGACTGAAACAGGTCTTGTAATACATCTATATTGGGGTGAGCAAATAAAATATCATCCATATAGTGGATTATTAAGGCAGTTGGATATTGTTCACGAATTTTTTGCAAAGGTTGATTTACAAATAATTGACATAAAGTTGGGCTATTCAACATACCTTGTGGCAACACACACCATTGAAATCTTTGTCTAGGACTTTGATTATTAAGAGCAGGGATTGAAAAAGCAAATTTTTCTCTATCTTTAGGATGTAAAGGAATAGTAAAGAAACAATCTTTTAAATCGATAATAATCAAAAACCAATCCTGAGGTATCATAGAAGGCTGTGGCAGGCCAGGTTGAAGGGCTTCCATAGGTTGAATTACTTTATTTATTTCCCTAAGATCTGTTATCATTCGCCATTTCCCTGATTTCTTTTTTATAACGAATACCGGTGAATTCCAGGGGCTAGTGGAGGGCTCTATATGACCAGCTTTTAATTGTTCTTGAACCAAAGATTGAAGGGCTTCGAGTTTTTCTTGAGAAAGGGGCCATTGATCTACCCATATGGGTGTTTGAGTTAGCCAATTAAGAGGCAAAGTGAAGCCCTTTTTATCAATGGCCCCTATTATAAATTTGATTGATCTGGGTCAGTATAACCCAGGCCCCGCCAATCACCAGGTTTACGAGTTTGTCCAAATTGCATTTGATTCATCATATTTTTAACAGGCTCAGAAAGAGTAGGGATATGTATATATGCTCCCCATTGATTTAAAAGATCTCTGCCCCATAAATTCAATCCCACATCAGCAACAAAAGGTTGTAGGGTGGCCTTTTGCCCTTCTGGACCTATTATATCAAAAATTTTTGTACTTTGATAAACATCAGTCATAGTTCCAATACCTGTAAAAACTGTAGGAACCTTTTGTAAGGTCCAAGCTTGAGGCCAATAGCGTTTAGCTATAATAGTGACATCAGCTCCAGTATCTACTAATCCTAAGAAAACTTTCCCATTAATAGTAATAGTTATTTCAGGTCTTTCATCTCCCACAAACGTTTGCCAAAAGACCCTATGGCCTGTTGACCCAAAGCCACCAGTTCTTTTGAAAGGAAGTGCAGAAGGCTTATTATAAGGAAGAAAAAGCAATTGAGCAATACGGTCACCATTAACTATTTGTACTTGTCCCAGAGACTGTACCATAACTTTAATTTCTCCCTGATAATCTTCATCAATAAGTCCCATTTGAACCAAGAGTCCTCTTTGAATTAAACTACTTCTCTCAACTATTATCCCTACTGAATTCTTTGGAATTGGGCCTTTAACTCCTGTAGATATCGTTTGGATGCCCATTGATTGTGTTATTAATTTTGTTTCTGCACTTGGCAGATCTACAGCAGCACTTCCCTTCGTTGCTGCTTTTAATTTGGTAACAGGAGTGAGTGATTTCTCCCATTGCTGACAGGATATTTCAATGGGAGGCTCATATTGTTTGTCTGTGGGCCCTGAGCTAGGCCCGCATAAATGTTTCCCGAACGGGTGATCAACTTTCCGTCCCCATAAGATCGGGATTTACATTCCCTAGCCCAATGGAACCCTTTCTGATATTTTGGGCATTTTGTTGATGGACGCGGACATGACTCATTTCTCTTCAGTGGTCCTGAAACAGAGAGCATTTTGCACTGTTTCTGAAAATGTCCTGTCTTTCCACATCTATAACACACTCCCTTGTTTCCTCGACCCTTGCCCAGGTATGCTTGAGCCATAGCAGTAGCCATAGCGGCCATCTGATGAGTAGAAGATCCAATATCCTGACAAGCTTTAACATAATCAGGTATTGATCCACCAGCTGCTTTTATAGGTCTTATAGCTTTTTTGCATTCACTATTGGCATTATCAAAAGCAAGAGTCAAAAGAATAAAATCTCGAGCTTCAGGAATTTGCACAGTTTTCAAAACAACATCAGAGAGCCTAGCAATAAATTCTACATACGGCTCATTAGCCCCTTGAATTATCTTTGAAAATGACTGTGCAGCTTGGCCAGGAGGCGCAATTTTCATCCATGCAGCTAAACAAGCCATCCTAACCTGAACAATAGCTACATCATTATATTGCAACTGCCGAGGAATACCCATCCAATCACCAGTACCCAAAAGCTGATCAAGAGTTATTGGAACAGGAGGGTTTTGAGTTGCATTACGCCTGGCCGTTTGAGTAGCTTCATCCGTCCACCATGTTTTAAATTGTAAAAATTTAGCAGAATTTAAAACTGTACGAGCTAGCATTTCCCAGTCCCATGGGATTAATCTATCTGTTTGAGCCAGCCCTTTGAGAAGACCAAGAGTATAAGGGGAGTTAACCCCATATTGACCACAGGCTTGTTTTAATTCCTTCAGTAGTTTAAAAGGAAGCGGTTCATGATGGAATTCCAAAA
>JAKSZT010029715.1:0-12000 GCA_026826555.1 Tolypeutes matacus | reverse complement strand
TATCTATATCCAAAAAATGAAATAAGAATACCATCTCACACCTTATAAAAAAATCAACTCAAAATGGATCAAATATCTAAATATAAGAGCCAAAAACATAAAGACCTTGGAAAATAATATAGGAAAGCATCTATAGGACCTTGTAATAGCAATGGGTTTCATGAATTTCACAGCCAAAGCATGAGCAGCTAGAGAAAAAATAGATAAATGAGATCTCATCAAAATGAAAAACTGCACCTCGAAGGGTGTTATTAAGAAAATAAAAAGGCAGCCTACCCAATGGGGGAAAATATTTGGCAATCAAATATCTGACAGGAGCCTAATATCCTGCATATATAAAGAAATCCTACACCTTGAAAATAAAAAGACAAACAGCCCATTTTTAAATGGGTAAGTGACCTAAAAAGACACTTCTCCAAGGAAGAAATACAAATGGCTAAAAAGCACATGAAAAAATTCTCATCGCTTCCTATCAGAAAAATTCAAATCAATACTATAATGAGATACCATCTTACACCCATCAGAATGGCAGCTATTAAAAAAACAGCAGGCACTAAATTTTGGAGAGGATGTGGAGGATAGGAACACTCATCCACTGCTGGTGGGACGGTGGTATGATCCAACCACTGTGGAGGACAGTTTGGCAGTACCTCAGAAAACTAACAATAGAAGTTCCATATGATCCAGCAATTCCACTGCTGGGTATATACCCAGAAGAACTGAAAGCAAAGATACAAACAGATATATGCACACCAATGTACATAACAGCATTGTTCACCTTTGCCAAAAGTTTCAATCAGCCCCGGTGCCCATCAACAGATGAATGGATAAGCAAAATGTGGTACATACATACAATGGAATATTGCTCAGCTGTAAGAAGGAATAAAGTGCTAACACATGGAATAACGTGGATGAATCTTGAAGACCTTATATTGAGTGAAGGAAGCCAGGCATTGAAGGATGAACAGTATATAACCTCACTGATTTGAACTGAGGAAAGTGAGTAGTCTCTGAGAACTATTGTCTGAAAGATAGGTTAACAAGTGAGAGTAAGAGAAGAGTAGGCTGTGAGCCATCACCCATAAGGACATAATCTATGGTAAAGGAATAGTTTATAGTTGCATATTGAATGATAGGACAGATTGGTAATGATATTACTGGGTTTGGTGGTGCAGGGTTGACAGGTGGGTTGATTAGGAAGGGCAGGTTGGAATACCCAAGGTATGTAACTATGAATCTTGTCGTTCCATGAGTCAAGACAGGGAAGTGTCTTATGCCCCAGGGGGAAGGGGAGGAAGGAACAGAAAAGAACAAACAGGGGGTATTTAGTGGTCATGGGAAAGGTTTTACATTACCTTACAGTAATGGATGCAGGATATGGTAAATATCATCAAAACATATGAAACTGTATCATCTAAATTGTAAACTATAGTGTAAACTTTGACAATGTTTAGTTGTTATATTTTCCTCTCTGTATAACAGTTATAACAATGCTAACATCCCCCAAAAAAGTTTTAATATGGGGTGGGGAAGGGGGAGGGTGGTTGGGTATGTGGGAGCCTCTAGTATTCAGTGTGTGATTTTGCTGTGACCTAAAACTTCTTTGAAATGTAAATGAAAACTTAGGATACACTGGGGAATGAGAGTGGGAAGGTGTGATGGTACAATGGACATCTGATAATACAGTGATAAAAGGAAAAAAGAGTATTTTTTAAAAGAGAATTCCTTTTGTTTTATTTCCATATTTTGAATGTCCCAATCTGCTAATTATATTTTGTTTGTTTGTTTTGTTTTTCCTGAGTTTCCTTGTGTTTATCTCTTGAATTTGAGCTTATCATTGTTGTTTCTTTTTCCTATTAAGTGTATTTGGTTATTATATGGGCTAAAGGTTCAGGGAATATTTAGATGACAGATGGGTTACAATGGGGGCTGCCGAGGATTATTGGTGGGAGGTGTCTGGGAGGAGGGATTCATGGGAGTAAATTCATCTGAATATACATGAAAGATATATAAAATTGTTCAAATGATCAAAGAATGGGGCATGGTCAGGGTGGGTGTACAATCACTCAATAAATGAGGGAAACTGAATTCCCAGTCTGGAGAGCTCTGCCACATTCTCCAAGGGAGCTGGAACAGCCCTCTGAGTGCAGGGACAGTGTCTATCAAAAGAGAATGATCCACTGATGAATTCTTGTTATTGATGACTAGCTTTATGAGTCTTTGCTCTTGTAATTGAAACTTAGCCTACTGTTATGGGGTGCCTAATGCTTGCCACCTGAGAGCCTCCTTCATGCTCAAATGTGGCCTCTCTCTTAGCCAAACTCAGCATATGGATGAATTACATTCTCCCCAATGTGGGACATGACTCCCAGGGATAAGCCTTTCTGGCAATGAGGGATTAAAATCAAGTGCAAACTGGCAACATGACTGGAAAAAGACCTTGAAGAAAAGGGGGAAAATGTAAAGACCTATGAGTACAAGTGGCTAAGAGACTTCAAACTGCGTCAGGAGGTCATCCCAGATGTTACGCTTATGAACACGGCAGTAGGATCTCATAGAACACCAAAGTGTTTGTCACCCAACACAGAGGGTCTCCTGAGGACTCTGGAGACACCCAGGTCCTATATAAGGGGGGATACCTCCAGAGACTGACACCTTATTAGTGGGCTCTATTTTGGAATCTGTGCTCCTGAGAGTGACAGAGTTGGACTCAAATAAGTCCTCCCTGAACATGATTCATCAGTCCCTTCTATTCAAACGTATATGTGATGCTGGAGTTTTAGATGTACTTCCAGAGACCGGAGCCTCAGGCCAACCTATTTGCCAGCTGTGCCTGGAATCTCAGTGGAGTTGCAACTCCTACCCTACAGCTCAATGGACTCATCCAAGTCACCTGGCAAGGAGACAATGATGGGTAATGGCCATCCCAGGGAATGGAGAGGGCCTGCAGCTGCAGGTAGGATAATCCTACCTACCATATCCATGGGATATAAGCCCTCTCTCACTTGGAGATGGAGTGGACATCACCATCCTTGTCCCTTCAGGAATGGGGGAAGCATTATGGACTAGAGTGAACTTAATGGTATTCTGTTCAACATATATGGTGATTCTAGCAATGGATGTAATTTTTACAGTGAGGTGGATCCAGTGACCACTGGAAACTTTCGGAGCAGGGAGGGGAATTGCAGTTGAAATACAGGGGCATTTTCTGGACTTGGAGGTTGTCCTGAGTGCTGTTGTGCTGATAGATGTAGACCATTTTAAATCAGCACACACTATTCAGAACTGTGTGGGAAAGAATGTGGTCTAAAATGTGAACTGTGGTCTATGCTTGGTGGCAAGGCACCAGGATGTGTATATCCATTGAGGGTGATGAGCCACAGTGATGAAGGATGTTTGTGTGGATGTTGTGGGAGTTGTGGGAGGTGGGGAACATGGGAATCCCTGTAATTTCTGTGTAATATTTAGGTAATCTAAGCACCTCTAAATATATATATATATAATATAAGTAAATTCATATATCTAAATGACTATTGAATGGATAAAGAAATAATGATATCCATGGCCTAGGACATCAATAAAGTGTTAAAATACACCATAAAGTAATATATAGCATAAGATGGGTCAATGAATATGTAGCAGTTGGATATCATTATGATCTCCAAAAATAGATATTGGATTATGCTTGTAAACTGGTCGGTTAATCAGGGCATGATTAAGTTATGATAAGGGTGTTGACTGGCCCAGAGTCCATAGCTCATTGAACCCCGCCCCTTGGTAGGTGGGGTCTCAAACATAAAAAGACATGGCAAAGGACAGAGCTGGAGCAGTTTTTGATGTTGGATTTCTGATGATCAGGGACAGAAGGCCCTGGGGATAAGAGACAAGATATTCACCTGACATTTCAGATCTGGCCTTATGGAGAGAGGCAAAGCTTAGAGAGCCTCATAGTCTACAGCTGACCTTGTGGAGGAAAGAGAGGAGGTGAGCCCAGAGACAAATGCAGCCCTGGGAAGAGTGGAAACCAAGAAGTCTGAACACTCGCAAATGTCAGCAGCTGTCTTGCTCCAAGACAAGGTAACAGACTTTGGTGAAGGAAGAAATTTATGCTTAATTGCCTGGCAAGTGTAGGCTTCTACACCAAATAAATACCCTTTATGAAGACCAACAGATTTCAGGTATTTTGCATCAGCACCCCTTTGGCTGACTAATACAGGATATAAAATGTTTTAAAATACATTATTTGCCAAGTCAATAACAAATAATAAGTGCAGATTTGGAAAGGCAAGCAATAGTATTATAATTTCCCCAGTAAATTTTAAAGAATATTAAAGAGTGCATCTCATCCAAATAAATAGAAGAAAAATAAATTGAACAAAAATAGTCCAAAACAAAATATTCAGGGTTTCCTGGGTTGCCATTTTGGCCTTTGTTCTGGGGCCACCTTATTCATACATTTTGGAAGCTGCACCTTTCTTACCCTTCAGAACCCTGATGGTTTCAGGGTTGTTTTATCGGCTGTTGTTTTGTCACTATCATAAATCAAGTGCCATATCACTGCCCCATTTCCTAGTTATGAAGTCACCAAACAGGATGTGATGCGCTTTTAAAGCAAGAAGGACCATGAATGATAGAAATAAAAAGGATATATTTTGCGCTTCCAAAATTGAACACTCAGAAAATTGATATTGGATCTTTCCTCTTTTCTAATTATTGCATTCAATTCTATAAATTTCCCTCCAAGCACTGCTTTTGCTGCACCCCACAAACAATGAAGAAACATAGGATATTAAGAAGCAGAAAGAACCACATAACAAAAGATTGTGAGTGAAGCTATATCCACATCCACAACAGCATAGACTTAAGATGAACACAGAGAATGTAAGAAAGTTGGGAAAATATGTTCTCTGACCACAAGCATTCTTTCCTCAAGATAATGCTTCTATGAAGTCACTTCACTTTGAAGGAATTTGCATTATGCTTACTTATACATGAAGAAATCTATGTAAGGAAAAAAGAATGAAGCCAATGAGTTTTGCCACTTTGCCCCACATGCTAGTCCTCCACTTTAAGTGTAATTAGTGTGAAGTTTTCCTGGAAATTCGAACTCATGAGATAACTGAGAAATAATACTTCAGAGAAACCATTTGGGATTTCATGTATTTGGGAAAGCTAGAGTCAAATCAAAGAAATATACAGGATTAAAACCCAGTGTATGTAAGGAATTCTGAAATCCTCAGCCAGGGATTAAATCTCATTGAGGATGAAATATTCATACATTAGTAAGTGTTGTAATGAACATGGGAATGCTTCCATCTGATACCAAACTCATCGAATATGAGAAAATTCAAACTAGAGAGAAACAATATGAGTGTCCTGGATGTAGTCTGCTCTTTCCAGTCATTTCCTTACTCCCCATTTTAAAACCATACAGGGGAACAAGCATAGAAATGTAATATATGTGAGAAAGTATCAACATGAAAGTAAACCTCTTTATTGATCAGAAAATTCTTACTGAAGAGAAATCATATATATGTGGGAAAGCTTTAATTCAAATATCAAATCTCAGATACAAGAGATTTCCAACTGCAAAGAAACCCTGTGCATGTAAGGCATGTGAAAAGGCCATTAGGTACAAATCATATCTCACTGAAAATGAAAAAACTCATAGTGGACAGAAACAAAATGAATGTAAAGAATGCAGAAAAGCCTTCAGCCAAAAGCAATATTTCATTTAACAGCAGTGGAGTCATTCTGAAGAAAAACCCTATATATGCAATGAATATGGAAAAGCCTTCAACCAGAAGGAAAAAAATCATTAACCATCTGAGAATACATACTGGAGAGAAACTGTAAGAATGTGATGGATGTGGGAAAGCTTTCATTCAGAAATCAAGCCTCATTACACACCAGAGAAAACAAACTGGATAGAAACCCTATATATGTAAGGAATGTGGGAAAGCCTTCAGTAGAAAATCAAATCTCACTGACGATGAGAATATACATAGTGGAGGGAAATCCTATATATGTAAGGAATGTGGAATAGACTTCAGCCAGAGGCAGTATCTCATTATACATTACAACACTCATACTGGAGAGAGACCATGTGAATGGTATGAATGTGAATCTCCAAAGAGTCTCCACCTCCAGTCTGTCCAAACTGTTGCCAATCTTTTATGGAAATAGCTACGACCGTGCAATTCAAGATGTCTTTTTCCTCTTGGATTTCAGAATTCCTTACATACACTGGGTTTTAATCCTGTATATTTCTTTGATTTGACTCTAGCTTTCCCAAATACATGAAATCCCAAATGGTTTATCTGAAGTACTATTTCGATTTGTATCCTCAACATTACTGGGGTGGGGTCACTTCCCCTCACCAATTGATAATAGAGTCCCTATAAAGGAAAAGTGCTCACTCCCCTAGGCACTCTCCCCAGCTGCCTGGACGTGTGGGGGCCTCCCACAGCAAGAGTGAGCACGGAGCACGAGGAGCATGGATGAAACCATGTGAAGGCCACACTGCTCTCTACACGTGTGTGGTTAGAGGGCTGTTCACACTAAAGTAGAAGATGGACTTCCTGCTGCTTATAGTGGATGAAACTATAGAATGCATGAATTTACAAACAGAAATGTGTACCCAATATAATATGCCAACGCAGATAATTCTGAGGAAAGTGGAATGGGAGGTGAGGCTAGAGAAGGAAGTTTCCTGTTTGCCCTAACAGACACAAATTATTTTTATAGTCTTTGCACAGATAATTTGGTTATAATTTAAAAGAAATTATGAAAATAGTACACAATGAAATAATACATAATGGTTCATTTGAAGATATTGATTTGTATCTGCAACATTACTGGGAGGGCACTTCCCCTCACCCTTTACAAATACAGTTGCCCCTAAAGAAAAAGTGCTCACTCACCTTGGCACCCTTCCCAGCTGCCTGGACGGGTGGAGGCCTCCCTCAGCAAAGTGACCATGGACCACGAGGAGCTTGGATGCGACCGTGTTAAAGCAACACTGCTCTCTACCAGTGTCCAGTTAGAGTGCTGTTAGCACAACAGAAGACAGACTTCCTGCAGATTACACCACAATGAAGACCTGTTAGAGTGACTCACATCACTAACTGAGGCTGCGATTTCTGAGCAGAGCTTTCTCCCGGTCCTCCTTTGCACATCCACAAACTATGATGATGGTTTTCATTGGGACACAAAGAGTTTGGTTCCCAAACAGAACAGTCTTTCTCTGGTGTGGGGAAATGCAGTGAACCCATGTTACACTCCTACTTCTTCAGCTGTTCATCAGCTTATTCCCATCCAACCCCTCTGTTCTCTTCTGGGATTGGAGTGGTCTGCATCATGTTCAACTCTGTTCAAAATGTGTTGAAAATTTTATATTTAATTAGTCTGAGAAATATCTGGCATCTGCACCCTCTGAAGTTTTCTGCAAGCATGGCACTATCTCACAACTTCACTTCTATTCTTGTCCTCCCCAGATCCCAGGACTTTCTGGGATCCCATAATGTTTATTAGGCTCACTGAACTAATGTTGCTCATTTTGTTGATTTTTTACTGTACCCAATGCTTTAATGTGAATTTTGACATTTCCTTCCTGGCAAAAACACTTTTCGTCTTGGTGTTGCTCTTTCTTCAGCCGCCCCAATATTGGAGAAAGTGAATGTACAACTGGAAGCAGGAGATCTGAGTCTGTGTCTGAGATCCAGGAGAGATAGAGTAAGAGCAGCCTCCTCAGAGAGTCCATGCTGGAGACCAAGGGAAGGAGGGAAGGGAAAAAGGAGCAGGAGAAGGAAGTTTCCTGTCTGTACCCTAACTACTCTGCTGCACCAGATCCCAGGTCCCATGCTTTTATCTGCCCCTGCCCACCTGTCCAACCACTTCCAGAGGCAGGTATATCATAGTGGGGCATCTGTGACTTTAGTCTTTTCCCCAAGCCATGTGTCTCCCCTGCCTGACTCCCTGTTTGTAGGACTTTCTGGCCAAGTCCACTTCCTCCTCTGTCTTACCAGTACTCATTACTGCCTAGTCTGGAGAAAACCACAGTTTACAGTTGAATTCAATAAGCAGGAGCATCACACTACCATTTGGGAACAGGACATCTCTCCAACACTGTGTCCCTATTTGAGTGTGCCAAGTGCTTCCAGTGCAAAATAACAGAAATAAGTTGGCTTTTATTGGAATTTATTAGGGTTAAAGCTTTCAGTTATGTGGCTGTCAAAATGTCCAAACCAAGACCTCATAAAAATGCTATCTTAGCAAGGGTCAGTTGCTCCTGTACTCCTGCCAAGGCAAAACATTGGGCCTGTCTGTCTCCCTCTGCCTTCTCTTCCAAACTGACTTTCTCTCTGAGCCCAACAATGGACCATCAGACACAATTGCTCAAACATCTCATTTCTCCTCTCACCTGGATGTCTTCAGATTCAAGCTGCTCCATGACTCTAGCCTGTGGCCTCTCCCTCAGCCAGTCATGGTTTCTGTGTCTCTTCACAGCTGGAGGAGATCCTGGAGCCCTCTCTCACATGGCAGGGTAAACATTGCAGCAATCTTTCTCTTTTTGTTCCATGTATGTAAGAATTCATCACAATGATTGGGGTCTATCCTGTTGCCTGAAATCTAATCAGAGGCCCTTAACTAAACTAAAGCAATCTAACAAAAAATGACCTTATCAAAAGGTCCCTTATCTGAATCTACCAAAATGTCCTACATACAAAAGGCTTACACACACAGCAATCATTCAATAAGAACATACATTTCTGGGGTCCACACAAGACTGAAACAAGGGCATTAACCCAGGGAACAGGGATCAAGATGGGTCTCCTAAGTCTGAGAAAATGGTATCACATGAAGCAGTGTTTGTACTTTGGGTATGGCCATCATTGAGCAGAAAAGGGGGTTGACCACCATTACAATGGTCCCTAGAATGGCCCCAAGAAGAACTCAACATACGGTGCTTTCTCCAGCAAATCTTCACTCCAAATTCAGATGTGTAACTTGAGAAGTGTGCCATTATTCCCATCCCCAGGGCCAGAGCACACAGATTGTGCCTGGGGAGAGGGGCAGGAAGCAGGCTGTAAAACTGAAAGCCCCTAATTTCTTCTCCAAAGAACTGATTACATTTACAACAGAATGGTAAAATTCAACCTAAGGGTGCTGTCAAAAGCACTGGAGATCATCGATGGCCTGAGGTTTAATTCATCTCAATCCTTCAGGAAGAAGTGAAATACATACTTTTACAGATGAGTAAAATCTAATAAAGTCATTACTTCCAGGAAGGTAGCAGACTAGTAATACATGGGAATCTCTTCTCCAGAAAAATAGCTAGGGAACAGGGTGACACCACGCCAAAATAGATCTTCTAGTGTTTATGACAGCAGGTGCAGTCTGCACACCACCCAGAGGAGAGTGGGGCAAAACAGGTAAATCACAATGACATAACCAGAACCAAGCATTTGAACCAGTAGTGGGTGCTGCTGCCAGTGCCCTCCACGACACCCTTTAGAATTCTTGGTCCCCTGGGCTTGCGACAACAGACAAAGTGGGCTCCAGGGATCTACCACTCCCAGAAAGGGTAGAGAGAGGGACACAGCCTTAGGCTGACTCAGGTTCTGACTTGTAAATTGCCCTGCAGAGTTCCATGTGCCATTCCACATGGCAGTTTGCCCTGGGAGCCTAGGAAGGACTGGAAAAATCTGACCCTTGCAACCTCACTCTCTTCTAGCCTGAAATAATTGCTGAGGAATCCACAGGAGAGGGGAAAGAGAGCCAGGTGCTGACCCAGCTTTTGACTCACAGGTTTGGTCTTCCCTGTCCCAAGAGCCCTTCCAGGCTGAGTGGGGCTGCACCATTGTTTGCCTTGGAGCCTGCAAGGGCTAAAGATATACAAACATCCCAATCTCCTGCACTACTAACAGGGGGTGATTATTGAGGATTCAGAGGAGTGAGTAAATATTTCCTAGCTGGGAAAAGGGAGGGGGCTACCAGAGAAGACTGGAGAACTGTCTCATAAAGTTTGAATTTCAAGGCTCTTAGCCCCCTGGGGGCTCTACCACATTGATCTAGTCTGTGTTACAACAAATACACTCCAACCAGGCCTTGAATTGAGAGCTGCCAATGAGCACCATCCACTGGAAGACCAAGAAAGTGCACATAAAAAATTAATAAGTAGGAGAGGACTTTCCTGGCCTCTATAGCCTCCCTGCCTAAGACCCTAGAAAACGAACCTACAACAAATTACTGGGTCCAGTGCGCAGCTTTGAGCAACCAGAAGGAAAATCCTAACAATCAAGGTTCAGCCAAAAATCAAAGAGCTGTGGTAACTCACAGCTTCCTGCCACTAAAACCCTATTAAAGTAAAGAGATAGTCATCTAAATAAATTACAATCTAACCAAGTGCCTAAACACCAGCAAAAAAATTAACAGCCATACTAAGAAAATAGAAGACATAGCTCAAAAAAGGAATACATTAAAGTCCCAGAATAGCTGCAGAATATGTGAGAACTAATCAGTGAGATGAGCACAAATTTCCAAAATCAAATTCATGAGATGAAAGGCAATATATTTAAAGAGATATATGTCATCAAGAAGATACAGAGCAAATACAAAGAAGAATTTGAATTCCTGAACAGAAATGTAACGGAGTTCATGGGAATGAAAGCACAATAGGTGAAATCAAAAACACATTTGAGGCATACAACAGCAGACTCCAAATGATAGAAGGAAGAATAAGTGATACCGAACACAGAGCAGCTAAAATTGAAGAGAGAAAAGAACAGAGAGAGAAAAGAATGGAAAAAATTGAGCAGGGGTTCAGAGAGTTGAATGATAACACAAAACACAACAAGATATTTGTCATGGGAGTTCCAGAAGGGGAAGAGAAAGGAAAAGGGGCAGAAAGAGTATTTGAGGAAATAATAGCTGAAAATTTCCCAACTCTCACAAAAGAAATGAACTTACATGTCCAAGAAGCACACCATACCCCAGAGATTATAAATCCAAATAGACCTATGCCAAGACACATACTATTCAGAATGTCAAATGTGAAAGATAAAGAGAAAATTCTCAGAGCAGCAAGAGGGAAGCAAACAATCATGTACAAAGGATGTCCAGTAAGACTTAGTGCAGATTTCGCTTCAGAAACCATGGAGACAAGAAGACAGTGGTATGATACAATTAGGAAACTGAAAGAGAAAAACCACCAGCTGAGAATTCTTTATCCAGCAAAACTGTCCTTCAAATATGGAGGTGAGTATAAAAAATAAAAAAACAAACAGAAACTAAGAGACTTTGCAAAAAAGTATCTACCTTTGCAGGAAATATTAAAGGAAGCTTTAGAACCTGAAAGAAAAAGACAGGAGAGAGAGGCTTGGAGGATTGTATAGAAGAAAGAAAAGAGAAAGAATAACCAAAAGAGTAAAAAGAGAGACAAAAACAAGGTGGCATATGAAAACCAAAGAATAAAATGGAGGAAGTAAATAGTGATTTTTCATTAATATCATTGAATGTGAATGGATTAAATTCCCCAATTAAAAGATACAGGCTGACGGAATGGATTAAAAACATGAACCATCCATATACTGCTTACAAGAAAGTCACCTCAGACTCATGGTTACAAACCGGCTGAATGTAAAAGGTTGGAAAAAGATACTCCACGAGAATAGTAAAGAGAAAAGAGCATGTGTATCTATACTAATATGAGACAAAACAGACTTTAAAAGCAAAAAAGAGAAGAGATAGAGTAGGTCATTATATATTAATAAAACGGATGATCCTCCAGGAAGATATAACAGTCAGAAATATCTACGCACCTAACCAGGGTTCCCCAAAATATATGAACCAAACTCTGGCAAGTAATAGACATTTCTACAATAATCGTCAGAGATTTCAACACCTCTGTCACATCATTAGACAGAACAACTAGAAAGAAGATCAACAAGGAAACAGAGAACCTGAACAATATGATAAACAAGTTACACCTAACAGACA
>JAKSZT010029711.1:0-12448 GCA_026826555.1 Tolypeutes matacus | reverse complement strand
AATTTATTATATGCCATTTCAGTCCAGTTTATTTATTTATTTATTTAGGTACCAGGGGCTGGGGATTGAACCTGGGGTGTTGTATGTGGTAAGCCACTGATAAACCATTGAGCCCCATCACCTCCCCTGAATTGTTTTATTTGTTTTGCTCATTTTTTTATTTTTATTTTTAAAGAGGTACCAGGAACCAAACCCAGGACCTCCCATGTGGGAAGCAGGCACTCAACTTTGTGAGCTACATCCAATTTCCCTGTTGCCTTTTTAATTCCCTTTAGTTTCTGACCTGTGTCAATGACATTTTTAAAATTTAGTTAAATTTATTCATTTTTATTTTTTAAATAAGTAGTTGTAAGTTTACAGAAAAAAAATCATGTAAAAATTATAACATTCCTATATAATCCCACCTCATTTTATTGACCATTTTCATTAGTGTGGTACCTCTCTTACAATTGAAATAATAATATTTAAATTAAAGAAAGAATTGTAGTAATAACTAGAGTTTATAGTTTACATTAGAATGTATTTTTTCCAATATATCAGCCTATTATTAACACCTTGTTTTAGTGTAGTACCTTTACTATTATTCAAGAAAGAATATTTTTTAAATAATTGTACTAAGTATAGTTCAACATTTACAATAGGGCTCATTATTTGTACAGTCCTTTGTTTTCTTTTATTCTACTAAAATATATATAAACTAAAACGTTTCCTTTGAACCACATTCAAATATAAAACTAAGTGCTGTTAATTATAAACACAATTATTTTGCTACTATCACCACCATCTATTTCTAAAATTTTAAATAAATCCAAATAGCAATCCTTTGAAAGTAAGCAGTAACTCCTTGTCCCATACCATGAACCCAGCTCCTAATAACCTATATTTTAGATTCTCATGCTGTGAGCTTGCTTTTGTATCCTATCAGTGATGTCATATAATATTTTCATTTTGTGTCTCGCTTATTTCACTCAACATAATGTCTTCATGACTCATCTATGTTGTCATATGCTCTAGAACTTCATTAAAAATTTTTTTTTAATATGGGTAAAAATCAAAATTCTCACAATACATACAAACATTTGTAAAATGATATATAAATATATATGCATATATGTGTATTTGCTTACAAAAATGTTATTTATATATATATATATATATATACATATATTTTAAGAGGTGCTTAGATTACCCAAAATATTACACGGAACCCACTGGGATTCCCATGTTGCCCACTTCCCACACCTCCCACCACATCCCACACAAACATCTCACACAGTGTGGCCCACCACCCTCAATGAACTTACACATCCTAGAGCCTTGCCACCAACCATAGACCACAGTTCACACTGTAGACCACACTCTCTTCCACTCAGTTCTTAGTGGTGTGTGCTGATTTAAAATGGCCTACATTCATTGCCACAATGGTACTCAGGACAACCTCCAACTCCCAAAGAAGGCCCTGTATCTCAACTGCTCATCCCCTCCCTACCCCAAAAGTGTCAAGTGGCCACTGGCTCCAACTCATTGTTATAATTTCTTGCATTGCTAGAATCACCATATGGGAACAAGAGAATAACATCAAGTCCACTCTAGTCCATAGTTCTTCCCCCAATCCAGAGGGGACTGGGATGGTGATGTCCACTCCAACTCCAAGTGAGAGAGGGCTTATATCCCATGGATATGGTGGGTGGGATGATCCTGCCTGCAGATGCAGGCCCTCACCATTCCCTGGGATGGCTATTGCCCATTGTTGTCTCCTCACCAGGTGACTTGGATGAGTCCATTGAGCTGTAGGGTAGGAGTTGCAGCTCCACCTAGATTTCATGCACACCTGGCACATAGGTAGGTGGGAGGCTCCAGTCTCTGGAAGTATACCTAAGAAACTCCAGCATCACATGTAGGTTTGAATAGAAGGGACTGGTGAACCATGTGCAGGGAGGACTTATTTGAGTCTAATTCTGTCACTCTCAGGAGCACAAATTCCAAAATAGAACCCACTGATAAGGCATCAGTCTCTGGGGCTATCCCACATTATATAGGACCAGGGTGTCTCCGGAGCTCTCAGGAACCGCACTGAGTGGGGTGATAGGCACTTAGCTGTTCTATGAGCTCCTACTGAGGTATGCATAAGAGTTACCTCTGGGATGACCTCCCGACTCTCTTTGAAGTCTCTTAGTCTCTTGAACTCATTTGTCTTTACCATTTCCCCCTTTTATTCAAGGTCTTTTTCCAGTTGTGTTGCCAGTTGGCACTTGGGAAAAGATTTTAATTAGCAATCGTGCCTCGGATAAACCTCATGGGCTACGATACTGCCACTACACAAAGCTGCCAGTTGGCACTTGGTATTAAGCCCTCATTGCCAGGGAGGCTCATCCCCGGGAGTCATGTCCCACGTTGGGGGGAAGGTAATGCAATCATATGCTGAGTTTGGCTTAGAGAGAGGCCACATTTGAGCAACAAGGAGGCTCTCAGGTGGCAACCCTTAGGCACCCCACAACTGCAGGCTAAGTATCATTTACAAGAGCAAAGACTCACAAGGGTAGTCATCAATTAAAAAAAAAAAAAAAACATCAGTGGGTCATCCTATTTTGACAGGCACTGTCCCTACACTCAGAGGACTATTGCTGCTCCCTTGGAGATTGTGGCAGAGCTCTCCAGGCTAGGAATTCAGATTCCCTCATTTATTGTGTGATTATCCACCCATCATGACCATGCCCCATCCCCCGATCCTTTGAATGATTTTGTATATCTTTCATGTATATTCGGATGAACCAATCCCCACGAAACCCCCCCCAGACACCCCACCCCAATAATCCCCCGCAGTACCCATTGTAACCCTTCTGTGATCCAAATCCTCCATGAACATTTAGTCCATAAAATAATCAAATACACTTACTAGGAAAAAGAAACAAGTGTGATAAGCTTACATGCAAGAGACAAACATAAGGAAACTCAGGGGGAAAAAAAAAGAGAGAGAAGAAAAAAAAAAACAAATAATCAAACAAAGAACAAAACAAAATAAAATATAATTAGTGGATTGGGACATTCAAAAAATGGGCAAAAAAGCAAACGAAATGTCTTTAAAATATATATATATATATATATTCATTTTTTTTCCGTTCTCTTTTCTTTTTTCCCTCCTTTCCTTCCCTTTATCACTGTGTTATCTGATGTCTGGTGTGCCATGACACCTTCCTCCTCTCAATCCCCATTGTCTCCCAATTTTTCATTTAATTTTCAAAGAAGTTTTAGGTCACAGCAAAGTCATACACGGAGTGCCAGAGACTCGCAGATACCAAACCACCTCCCCTTCCCCACCCCACATTAACTCCACCCCCTTTTTTTTTGGTTGTTAGCATTGTTATAACTGTTATGCAGATAGCAAAATATAGCAACTAATCATTGTCAGTGATTTACAGTATAGTTTACAATTTAGATGATACAGTTTAATAATTTTGATGATATTTAACATGTCCTGTGTCCATTACTGTAAGGTAATGAAAAATCTTCCCCATAACCACCAAACAACCCATTAGATCTTGACTGTTCCTTTCTCCCCAGCCTCCCAGGGCCCATGATAACCCCCTCTCACAACCCATGGAATGTCAAGATTCACAGTTACATGCCCTGGGGATTTGAACAAGCACTTCCTAATCCACCCACCCCCCAGTGCTGTACCACCAAACCCAGGAACACCACCACTCATCTTCCCCATCCCCCAACATGCAACCACACTCATCCCTTTAGCATAGATTATGTCAATTTGGGAGATGGCTCAAAGCCTGCTCTTCTTTTACTGTCCTTTGTTAACCTATCTTTCAGACAATGGTTCTCAGAGACTGCACACTTTCCTCAGTTCAGATCAGTGAGGTCATATACTGTTCATCCTTCAGTGCCTGGCTTGCTTCACTCAACATAAGGTCTTCAAGATTCATCCACGTTATTCCATGTGTTAGCACTTTGTTCCTTCTTACAGCTGAGTAATATTCCATTGTATGTATGTACCACATTTTGCTTATCCATTCATCTGTTGATGGGCACCGGGGCTGATTCCAACTTTTGGCAATGGTGAACAATGCTGCTATGAATATTGGTGTGCATACATCTGTTTGTATTTTTCTTTCCAGTTCTTCTGGGTATATACCCAGCAGTGGAATTGCTGGATCATATGGAAGATCTATTGCTAGTTTTCTGAGGAACTGCCAAACTGTCCTCCACAGTGCCTGGACCATACCGCAGTGCCACTAGCAGTGGATGAGGGTTCCTATTCCTCCACATCCTCTCCAACATTTAGTGTCTCCTGTTTTTTTAATAGCTGCCATTCTGATGGGTGTAAGATGGTATCTCATTGTAGTTTTGATTTGCATTTCCCTGATAGCAAGTGATGTTGAGCATTTTTTCATGTGCTTTTTAGCCATTTGTATTTCTTCCTTGGAGAAGTGTCTTTTCAGGTCACTTGCCCATTTTTATATGGGTTGTTTGTCCTTTTATTTTTGAGGGGAAGGATTTCTTTATATATGCAGGATATTAGGCTCCTATCAGATATATGGTTGCCGAATATTTTTTCCCATTGGGTAGGTTGCCTTTTTATTTTCTTAATAACATCCTTAGAGGTGCAGAAATTTTTAATTTTGAGGAGATCCCATTTATCAATTTTTTCTCTTGCTGCTCGTGCTTTGGCTGCAAAGTTCATTAAACCATTTCCTATTACAAAGTCCTGTAGATGCTTCCCTACATTATCTTCCAAGGTTTTTATGGTTTTGGCTCTTATATTTAGATCTTTGATCCATCTTGAGTTGATTTTTGTATAAGGTGTGAAGTGGTATTCTTCTCTCATTCTTTTGGATATGGATATCCAGTTCTCCAAACACCACTTCTTAAAGAGGCCACTCTCTCCCAACTGAGTGGGTTTCGTGGCCTTGTCAAATATCAGATGACTGTATATGCGAGGATCTATATCAGAACTCTCAATCCGGTTCCATTGGTCAGTAGGTCTATCCTTGTGCCAATACCACGCAGTTTTGATCAATGTAGCTTTGTAGTATGTTTTAAAGTCAGGTAATGTGATACCTCCAACTTCATTTTTCTTTTTCAATATATCTTTGGCAATTCGGGGCCTCTTGTCTCTCCAAATATATTTTGAGGTTAGTTTTTCCAGTTCCTTAAAAAATATAGTGTTGACTTTTATTGGGATTGCATTAAATCTGTAGATTAGTTTGGGTAGGATAGACATCTTGATGATGTTTAATCTTCCCATCCATGAACAGGGAGTATTTTTCCATTTATTTAAGTCTTCTTTGATTTCCTTTAACAGTGTTGTATAGTTTTCTGTATATAAGTCCTTTACATCTTTAGTTAAATTTATTCCTAGGTAATTGATTCTTTTGTTTACTATAGTAAATGGTATTTTTTTCCTGATTTCCTCCTCAGTTTGCTGGTTATTGGGGTAAAGAAATGCTACTGAATATTGAGCATTGATCTTATAGCCTGCAACATTACTGAACTTCTTTATAAGTTCTAGAAGCCTTGTTGTCGATTTCTCAGGGCTTTCTATGTATAGGATCATGTCATGTGCAAATAATGAAATTTTTACTTCTTCTTTTCCAATCTGGATGCCTTTTATGTCCTTTTCTTATCTCAGTGCTCGTGCAAGTACTTCTAAGACAATGTTAAATAGGAGTGGTGATAGTGGGCATCCTTGTCTTGTTCCCGATCTCAGAGGGAAGGCTTTTAGGATTTCACCATTGAAAATGATGTTAGCTTTGTGTTTTTCATATATACCCTTTATCATTTTCAGAAAGTTTCCACCTATTCCTATCTTTTGTAGTGTTTTTATGAGGAAAGTGTGCTGTATTTTGTTGAATGCTTTTTCTGCATCTATAGAGATGATCATGTGATTTTTTTCTTTCAGTTTGTTTATGTGGTGTATTACATTGTGTGATTTTCTTATATTGAACCATCCTTGCATACCTGGGATGAAACCCACTTGGTCATGGTGTATAATACTTTTGATATGTTGTTGAATGCGATTAGCAAGTATTTTGTTAAGGATTTTAGCATCTAGGTTCATTAGAGAAATTGGTTTGTAATTTTCCTTTCTTGTGGTATCTTTATTTGGTTTTGGTATTAGGGTAATTTTGGAATCATAGAATGAGTTAGGTAATATTCCTTCTAATTCTATTTTTTGGAAGAGCTTAAGTAGAATTGGTGTTAGCTCTTTCCGGAATGTTTGGTAGAATTCAGCTGTGAAGTCATCTGGACCTGGACTCTTCTTAGTTGGGAGGTTTTTAATGACTGAGTCTATCTCTTTACTTGTAATTGGGCTGTTGAGTTCATCTATTTATTCTTTCATCAATGTCGGCTGTTTGTGGGTTTCTAGAAACTTGTCCATTTCCTCTAAATTGTCATTCTTTTTGGCATATAATTTTCCAAAGTATCCTCTTATGATACTCCTTATTTCTGTGGGGTAAGTAGTGATATCACCTTGCTCATTCCTTATTTTATGTATTTGCATCTGTTCTCTCTTTTTCTTTGTTAGTCTGGCTAAGGATTTGTCAGTTTTGTTGATATTCTCGAAGAACCAGCTTTTGGTTTTCTTTATTGTTTCCAGTGCTTTCTTATTCTCTATTTCATTTAGTTCTGCTCTAATCTTGGTTATTTCCTGTTTTCTACTTCCTTTAGGTTTAGTTTGTTGTTGTTTTTTCAATTCCTCCAAGTGTGCAGTTAGTTCTTCTATTTTAGCTCTTTCTTCTTTTTTAATATATGAATTTATGGCTATGAACTTCCCTCTCAGGACTGCTTTCGCTGCATCCCATAGGTTTTGATATGTTGTGTTGTTGTTTTCATTAGTTTCAAGGTAGTTACTGATTTCTTTTGAAATTTCCTCTTTGACTCACTGTTTGTCTAAGAGTGTGTTTTTTAACTTCCATATCCTTGTGCCTAACCTGTTTCTCTGGCCCTTAGTGATTTCCAAATTCATTCCGTTGTGGTCAGAGAAATTACTTTGTATAATCTCAATCTTTCTGAATTCATTGAGTGTTGTTTTGTGGCCTAGCATGTGGTCTATTTTGGAGTATGTTCCATGTGCACTGGAGAAGAATGTAAATCCCACTGTATTTGGGTGTAGTGTGCTGTATATGCCTATGAAGTCCAAAACTTCTAATGTATTGTTGAGTGCCTTCATTTCTTTATTGATTCTTTGCCTAGATATTCTGTCTAATGATGATACTGGTGTGTTGAAGTCCCCTGCTATAATTGTGGAGGAATTTATTTCTCCTTTTAGTTTTTCCAGAATTTGCCGCACGTATTTTGAGGCACCTCGATTAGGTGTGTAAATGTTGATGATTTTTCTCTCTTCTTGAGAGATTACTCCTTTTACTAATATGTAGTGTCCATCTTTGTCTCTTACAATAGTTTTGCATTTCAAGTCTATTTTGTCTGATATTAGAATAGCTACTCCTGCCCTTTTTTGGCTATTGTTAGCTTGTAAAATGATTTTCCAGCCATTCACTTTCAGCCTCCTTGAATCCCTGGGCCGAAGCTGGTTTTCTTGTAGACAGCATATAGATGGATCATATTTTCTTATCCATTCTGCCAATCTGTGTCTTTTGATTGGTGAATTTAATCCATTAACATTCAGTGTTATTACTCGTAATGAATTTCTTACTTCAGTCATTTTTTCTTTGGGTTAATGAATGTCATATGTTGTTTTGTTTCTCTTTTTGAATTTTCAGTTGTTTTTAAACTCTCCTCCAACTCTCTCTCCTTTGTTTTTTCCTTTCAACTTGTAGAGATTCCTTTAGTATTTCTTGAAGTGCTGGTTTCTTCTTGACATTCTCTCTTAATTGCGGTTTATCTGTGAATATTTTGAACTCTCCATCATTTTTGAATGCCAATTTTGATGGATAGAGAATTCGTGGCTGGAAGTTTTTTTCTTTTAGTGTTTTGACTATGTCATACCACTGTCTTCTTGCCTCCATGGTTTCAGCTGAGAAATCAGCACTTAATCTTATTGTGCTTCCCTTGTATGTGATGGTTCTCTTTTCTCTTGCTGCCTTGAGTATTTTCTCTTTGTCTTGAGCATTGGACAGTTTGACAAGTATATGTCTTGGAGTTGGACTGTTGGGATTTATACTATTTTGGTGCGCTGTGCTTCCTGGATCTGCACATCCATCTCTCTCAATAGAGTTGAGAAGTTTTCAGCCATAACTTCCTTCAACACTCCTTCTGTTCCCTTTCCCTTCTCTTCTCCTTCTGGGATGCCCATAATGCGTATGTTTGTGCGTTTTGTATTATCGGTTAATTCCCTGAGACCATACTGGATTTTTTCTATCTTTTTGTCTATCTTTTCTACAATCTCTTTGATTTCAACTGTATTGTCTTCCATATAACTAATTCTTTCCTCTGCCTGTTCGATTCTGCTGCCATGTGAGCCCAGCGTCTTTTTCATTTCTTGACTTGTGTCTTTGTTCGCCATCATATCCATTACCTTTTTAGGTGTGTTAGCTATTTCTTCAGTATGTTCTCCCAGTGTCTTCTTTATATCCCTAATCTCTTCCTTCAGTTCTTTAAGTTGGTCCATGATATTTGTTTGGATAGCTTTGATTAGTTGTTCGATGTACTGCATTGCTTCCTGGTTTTTATTTTGTGCACTGGACTGGTCCATGTTTTCCAGTTTCTCAGATTCATTTATATTTTTCTGTTGCCCTCTGGTCATCATATTATCTTGATGGGTTTGTTCAGCTGATTAGCTTTTCTCTATGCTCTAGAATTTTATTTAGCTGTTGGTTCTGCATGTGAGTTAAGTTTTCTCTTTGGCAGTTTTTCTTCTTACTTTATTTCCTTGCTTCTTTCTATGTTTCCTTGAAGGCAAAAGGTTAGGGCCAGAGGAATCAAAAGATGTAAGGAAGGCAGAAGGATAATAGAAATATTGATAAAAGTTAGAAGAGGGGCAAAATGAGACTTAATGAGATGAATATTTAACTTGTGTAGGCAGTGTAGAGTACTAGGAAAAAATATGGAGTTCCTACAATGGACTGGGAAAACAAATGGAGGAATATATATATATATAGTGATTTAGAAGGCTAGAATTATGAGGAGGGAGAGAAATAGTAGAGAAAGTTCTGAAAGGAAAAAGTTAATACTAATAAAAAAAAAAAAGAAAAAAGAAGATTAAAACAAAATAGATGGGATATAAATTGACACCCTTAAGTTGTGGGCCTATGAAAAAATGTTGTTTCTAAGAGCCACAACAGAAAACAGTAGGCAGAAACATGCAGGAAGGATAAGCGATAGTTTGTAATACAGGATCAATATATACAGCGAGTGGGAAATTACTGAATAAGAAGCCCAGCAAAGAAGCGACCAGCTGGCAGCACTAATTTAAAAAAAAAATAGAAGGAAAAGGAAGGGGGGAGGAAAATGGGAATAATAGTAATAGACCAGAAAGTAACAGAGAGAAAGCAAAGATCCACACAGGCAAGCAGTCAAACAGAGCTAAGGGGGGTCAATGACTCCCCTAGGGCCCACGTGGATCCTTCCTGCCTACTTGTGTTTATCAATGAATTTCCCCACAGGGTTCTATATGCAGGTCCTGAAGCAGCTTTTAGCTATTAAACTAAATTAAAAAGAATTTATTTTTCATTTGTTGAGGTGACCTCAGTTTTTTTTTTTTTAGCCAAATGCAGGACCCAAAATAATTCCTCTTCTAGACCAACCCCCTTACAGAAGGGACCCTACCTGGGCCCGTGGAAATTAATCAAGCACGTCCCACTTTCCGGACTCCCCAGGTTAGCTGAAACTCTGATGTTAGTCAGTGAGGAGTGCTAAAGATGGCGGATTCCGCCCCTTCTGGCGTGGAGCTCCAGCGTCACCTGGCTGCTCAGTAAATCAGTTTGAGTGCAGATTAGCGTCTGCTCTCAGCCTGGTGCTGTTTCAATTCGGCTTATCTACTCCCCAAAGCCATGGGGTGGTGCAGGCAGCCAAATCAATGTCTAAACATATAAAATACACTTCCCTATCTTCCAACCGAACCCTCCCTTCTTTGGGAAGTGTCCCTTCCTCCTGGCTCCGCAGCGGCCCGGGTCTTATCCCTGGGTGGCTAGGGAAATCAGCTCCGTACCCCGACCAAAATCCCCCCTCCGGTTCACCGGGTGCTGACCAGCTCGTTTGCTCTGTTCACACAAGGTCCAAGGGGCGCCAGGCAGCCAGCTCCCCAGAAAATAAAACTTTTTCGCCCCGCCTGTGGCTCCAAATGGCTGCCCTATTTTTTTTTTCCTAACCGCGGGGCCCAGCCACCTGTGCCAACCTCCACCGGCATCCTCAAAACTCACAAATCTCCACCGTTTGGTCCACGCCGCCGATCCGCAGATCTAAAAGCTTGGGACATCCGCAGATAGATGTCCCAAGCTTTTCACTCCACGCGTGCACAGCACAGACCCCCGGGCAGGGTGATTCTGGGAGCTTGCAGTGTGCGCCCTCCTACACCAACACCATCTTGCCGCTCTCCCCAACCTAA
The DNA here is from genome assembly GCA_026826555.1 of Tolypeutes matacus. Taxonomy (NCBI): domain Eukaryota; kingdom Metazoa; phylum Chordata; class Mammalia; order Cingulata; family Chlamyphoridae; genus Tolypeutes; species Tolypeutes matacus. The sequence goes on along the minus strand of JAKSZT010029711.1, from coordinate 1,932 downwards.
AAAAAATTTTTTGTCTGTTGAGACCTTCTATTTATTCTAGAGTCAGTGAAGTTTGTTTGTATGTTTCAAGAAATTTGTCATTTCATCTAAATTGTCTAATTTGCTGGAATACATTTTATAGTATCCTTTTATGATCCTTTATTTTTGTGGGATTCAAATCTTATTTATTTTCTATCTTGTCTCTTTTTTTTTTCTTTTTCAGTCTGGCTAAATGTTTATCAATTTTATTGATCTCTTCAAGGCACCAATTTTTCTATTTCATTCTCTATTTCATTTATTTCTGTTCTATTTTTTTATTTATTAGTGAGGTGAGCTTACAAAATAATCATGCATAAGATACAGGATTCCAACATTCCACCCCACCACCAAAACCTTGCATTGGTGTGGAATATTTGTTAGTATTGCTGATACCACTTTTTAAAATAATTGTACTCTGTTTCAGCAGCAATTACATTCATTACTATGGATGAAAGCTTATTAAAATAGTTCTATCATCCATTATTTACATTAGGTGTATTTTATTTCCCATATACAGTGCTATTATTATCACCTTGTATTAGTGTCATTTATTTGTTTTAAGTCATGTAAGAACATTCTTGTACAATTAACTATAGTCCACAGACTATAATAGGGTTCACTGCATTGTACAGTTCTATATTTTATCTTTTACTTTTTATTCTGGTAATATATACATCCTAAATGACATTCACCTTTAAATTTTGTGCTCTTGATTTCATTCAAAATAATATAATACCAGACTTCCATTTCCAGACTTTGCCATCAGACTAAAAATAGAATCTGTACAAGTATCAAATCCCTATATTTTAATCACAAATTATCTCCTGGAAACTTATATTCTAGATTCTAATTGTATGAGTTGGCTTATTATAGTTAGTTTATAACAATGAAATCATACAATATTTGTCATTTTGTGTCTTTCTCATTTCACTCAAAATTATGTCCTCAATTTAGATCTATATTATTGCATCCATGAGTATTTCATTCCTTTTTACAGCTTAATAGTATCCCATCATATGTATTAACCACATGTTATTTATCCATTCATTTGTTACGAACACTTGAGTTATTTTCATCTTTTGGCAATTGAGAATAATCCTGTTATGAACAGTGGTGTGCAAATATTTATTTGAGTTCCTGTTTTCAATCCTTTGTGGTGTACACCTAGTAGAGGGATTAAGGAATTGGATGGTAATTTTATATGTAGATTTCTGAGGAACTGCAAACTACCTTTCACAGTGGCTATACCATTTTACTTTCTCACCAGCAATGAATCAGTATTCTATTTTTTCACATCCTCTCCAACACCTGTAATTTACATTTATTTAATACTAACCATTCTAGTGGGTGTGAGATAGTATATAATTATTGTGGTTTTGATTTGCATTTCTCCAATACCTAACAATACTGAATATCTTTTCATGGGCATTTAGCCATTTGTGTATCCTCTTTGGAGAAATGTCTATTGCCCAGTTTTAAATTAGGTTGTTTTTCTTTTTATTGTTGAGTTTTAGGATTATTTTATATATTTTTAAATTTGAACCCTTATCAGATATTAGTTTCCAAATGTTTTCTTCTATTGGGAAGGTTGTCTTTTCATGTTTGAGATAAAGTACTTTGATCCACATTTTTCTTTATTTTGATGAAGTCCCATTTGTCTATTCTTTCCTTTTCTGCTTTCACTTAGGGTGTAAATTCTAAGAATCCATTGTGTAACCTAAGATCCTGAAAATGCTTCCTCACATTTTCTTCTAGGACCTTTATAATCTAGGTTAATATCTTTAGGTCTTTGGTCTATTTTTGAGTTAAATTTTGTATATGTTGTGATGCAGGGGTTCTCCTTCATTCTTCTGCATATGGATGTTCAGTCTCCCAGCACATTTGGATGAAGAGATATTCTTTCCAAATTGAATG
>JAKSZT010029703.1:0-10664 GCA_026826555.1 Tolypeutes matacus | reverse complement strand
GGTAATGGCTGTTTCGAGATGGGCGATATCTTCGTCGACGGCTGACCTGAGAGAGGAAAGGGCATTATTGTGTAAGGTTAGGGCTGCAATTCCGGTGCCGGCTCCTGCAAGACCTAAAAGTGTGGCAATTGTAATAACGGTGATAGGTTCCCTTTTTTGTATGTAGGTTGGTAGGAGATGACGCTGCCAGGAATCAAAAAATTGGTTACTGGTATGGTAGATAATGCGGGGGAGTATTACAGCAAGCACACAGGTTTCGTTGGTGGAGTTGAGGGTACGAACATTAAGGCATGGGGTAAGGCCTGTGGAGGAACAGATCCATTGTGTGTTATTGTCGGGTAAGAGAAATCTTGCGGTCGTGTTAGGGGTAGTTGTATGGTTGCAGAGGGTTTTCATGGAGGGAATAACAGTGCCTCTGATTTTAGTGATACAGAGCCCGCTCTGAGAGACAGACTGGACTGTTAGTCTTATTTGGGTTTGGTTCCAGTTGCAAGACGCAGGAGCGTCTTCTGAGGAGAGTTGATTGGAGGCGTTAGTGGCTATAGCCTCGTAGTAAGGCATTAAGGAGGAGAGGCACAGCCAACAGCTAGCGGTAAGGTTGGGATAGGAGGAATTAAGAGTGGAGAAGGAGGCGTTAACTAAGGACAGAAGCGGGTTGTAGATTCATAACGGGGGTAGTGGGGTAAGAGGGGCGGCACTGGAGTTAGAAGACTGATTGTTAGGGAGTGCAAGAATAGAGGGAGGGTTGAGGACTGGGTTGGGGCCAATGGAAATTGGAACAGCGGGGGTGGTGGCCCTCTTTTGTATTATGAAAAGGCCGCCGTAATCCATGTATAGCCGAAGGCCGTATGTACGGCCCTCTAGCCAGGCAGTTTTGGAAGGGTCTTTAACAGTGAGGACAATTATATCCCATCGGGTGCTATTTGCAGTTTTGAAGGTAAGGTAGGAGTCCCGATTTGGAGCAGCGCTCCAGCCGTAAGCCATGGTTTCGCAGCCCCAAGAGGGGCAATAGAAGTGCGTGGTGTCGCGGCAGCCTGTGGTGGAGGAAGGGCAGATATAAAAACCAGAGATCATGTGGCCGGTAGGGCCAAGTAAGTAATTATTATGACGATGACAGTACAATGGCTTGTAGTCCTTTTGGTAAGAATAGCCTATAAGGTTACAAATATGCACTTCAAAGGATGGGGCTTGGGCAGTGACATTGTATTGCAGGATTTTATCATTGGCCATGACCTTGACTGTCCAATTGAAGGGTTGGTGAGCCGAGTTAGAGAGGACAGGTGTTGTGGCCGCGGAAAGAAAGAGGATTATTAGGACTACCAGGTTAATGGGTTGGTTAGGCTGAAGGGGAGTTTGTGCGCGGACTCTGCGATAGAGATTGAGGAGTACTTGAGGAGTTGGGTTGTTCGGTATAACACGCGTCATCTGGTAGGTTAGGTGCCTCAGCTGTTGGCATTCCCTTCTCGTTAGGCGCTTGGTCTGCAGTGACGGGTCGGATGTTTCGTCCCGGGATCCAGACGGGTTGGGGAGCATCGTCTGGGAAAACACAAGCAAAACCTCTACCTTGGCACAGGAGGGGGTGAGGTCCTTGCCATTTGTTGGCTTCAGGATCTTTCCAATATACCAGTGGTAGTGGGGTGGAGAGTGAGGACGCACACCAGTGTTTATGCATGGGGGACAGTCCATTTTTGTCGAATGTGAGTAAATTGAGTTTCACTAGAACTGTAGTAAGGATCTCTTCCGGGGTGTGGTGGGGGTGTTCTTCCCTCTCTTTAAGTATTAAGGTCTTTAAGTGATGGTTAGTTTTTTCTATGATGGCTTGTCCTTGTGGGTTGTAAGGGATGCCAAAATGGTGAGTGATATTGTAAAGTTTGAGAAAGGCCTGAAATGAAGAACTATGGTAAGCAGGCCCATTGTCAGTTTTAAGATCCCAGGGCACTCCCATAAGGAGGATAGCCCGCCTTAGGGCTTGGATGCAGTGACGTGCGCACTCACCAGGGAGGGCAACAGCGCTGACTAGGCTGGAGTAAGTGTCTTTAACAACATGTACATATTTCTGTCGACCAAAGGATGGGACGTGAGTAACGTCCATTTGCCAGCGCGAGTTGGGTTTTAAACCTCTAGGGTTGACACCCTGGGGTTGTAAGGGCCCAAGAGGTAAAAAGGGGGCACAGCGTTGACAGCTGCGCACTAGATGTTTGCAGAGGTCTGTGGTTAGGTCCGGAAATAAATGTTTTAGACTAGATGCTGAGAAATGGAATCTGGAGTGTAGACTCCGTGCCTGGGTGATCAGGTCTTGGTTGTGTACAGCAAGCATTAGTGTGGAGACTGCCAAATCAATTAACGCGTTGCCTTCTGCAAGTGGGCCGAATAGGCCAGTGTGACTGCGGATGTGAGTGATAAACCATGGCTGTACACGTCGTTCAGTTAGTTGTTGTAGACGTGTCAAGCTGCAATCAAGGGCCGAGTCTGATGGAAAGAATGTACTGAATGCTATTACTTTGCAGACCTGACAGGCATATGCACTGTCAGAGAAAATATTAATGGGTTCATTAGGGTATATAGAAAGGGCGAGAATGATGGCTTCAACTTCTCCTCTCTGGACAGAGCTACTGAGTTTGAGCGTGCGGACATGAGGGATATTTGAATCAACGGAGAAGGAGACAAATCCATAGCCCTTTTTTGAGGCATCAGTGAAGATAACGCGGGCATTAGGCAACGGTGTGGAGGAAGGGAAGGAGTGGTGTGATGACGCAATGTGCAGTTGTGTGAGTCCTTGCAAGATCTTGTGGTTAGGGTAGTGGTTGTCTACCTGTCCTGTGTAACTTGTAAGAAGTATTTGGAAATCTGCGTTAGATTGGGCAAGTAAATCGGTCTGGCTTTTGGAAAAGGGCCAAATGATGGTATCGGGCTCTGTTCCATATACTTGGACACTAAGGCGCACTAAGGTTTGCGCTAGCTGAACAACCGCAGATACTAAAGGAAATATTTTGGAATTGCGGGATTTAGCTAGATGTGACCACAGCAAAGGTCCTTCTTGCCACAAAGCTCCTGTGGGGGTTCCTTTAGTTAAAAGAACTAGGGCTTGGGTGGGCTTTGTAGGGACATGTCGCTTGTTTGCTACTCCATTTATTTGTTGAGAGACTTATTGACAACTGCCTTTGCTGCAGGGGTGATTTTTATAATTCTAGTGGCCGCCGCAGCTATGCTACCTTTGGTTTCTAGTAGTTTGAAGAGGGGCTGTAGCTCCGCTGTGGTAATAGGGAGAGCGGGCCTCATCCAATTAATCTGTCCGCATAAGGTTTGTAGCTCCGTCAAGGTCATTTTATTAGGGCAGTGGATTTGTAAAGCAATGGGCTGAATTTGTTCAGTTATTTTGTAGCCCAGAAATGTAAAAGGAGCATGGTGTTGTACCTTATCTGGATTAACTGTTAGCCCAATAAGTTTGAGGTTGTGAATTAATTCCTGAAAGCCCTCGGATAGAGTCTGAGCATTTTCATAGGCTAGGAGAACATCAACCATATAATGAAGGACAAAGAACCTGTGTCTGAGAGGCTGAATTGCGAAGTTGACATAGATCTGGCAAATAGCTGGGCTGTTTTTCATGCCGTGTGGGAGTACTTTCCACTGATAGCGTTCATTGGCCCCTTGGTGGTTAATCTGGGGAACTGAGAACGTGAATTTTTCCTTGTCTGTGTCATGCAAGGGGATGGAGAAGAAGCAATCTTTTATATCCAGTACGACCAGGGAGTAATCCAAGGGCACTGCGGATGGATGAGGAAGGCCTGGCTGGGGTGAACCCATGGGTTTGATGTGGGCATTTATTGCTCTCAAGTCATGGAGAAGACGGAAGGTATTTTTACCCCTTTTTTGAATTACAAAAACAGGGGAGTTCCAAGGGCTGTAACTTTTTTCTATGTGCCCAAGTTGTAACTGCTCTTTTACTAATTCATGTAATGCTGTTAATTTATGGGACGGTAGGGGCCATTGCTCAACCCAGACAGGTTCCTCTGTGTCCCAGATAAGAGGAATGGGCGTAGGTGGAGTTAATCGAGCAATGGCCTGTATGCTTGGGGGGAACGCCTTGGAGGTGGACCAGTGACTTGAACAAGGGAGATAGGACAGGCGGCAGGGTTATCACTGCTGCCAGAGGAGAGGGTTGCTCCCATTTGCTCTAATATGTCTCTGCCTCAGAGGATGGTGGTAAGATGGTGGACGAAGAGAGGACAAAAACACCAGTGTCCCTCCTCGTCCTGCCACGGGACAAGAAGGGTGGACTGGAGAGAAGCTCCCTTTGCAGTGGCGCCATCAATGACCGGACCCTGTTCAATAGGAGTTATATGGGCATAGGATTCGGGAAAACAGGACACCTCTGCCCCAGTATTGAGAACTCCTGTATACCATTCGTCTTTGATCTTTAATGTTAAGGTGGGGCGGTTTCGGAAGACAGGAATGGTCCATTTTATGGCCTTGGAGGCCGGGTCTCTTGGGAGTGGGGCTGAGACTTGCCCCCTGCGGAGTTTAAAGGCTTGCCATTCATATCGGATGTAGAGCGGCAATCTTTTGCCCAGTGATATCCCTTTTTGCATTTTGGGCACGGAGAGGGTGGCCTGGATGGCCTTTTGGGCGCTGATGGTTTGCCAGGAAGTATAAAGCCTTTGCTAGGGCAAGGGCATTCACGGGCAAAGTGTCCCTGTTCTCCACAGTGAAAGCATGGTCCTGCAGCCAAGACTAAGGCAGAGGCGAGACTAGTGGCCAGAGTATGGGATGTTTGGTCGAGGTCTTTACAGGCTAGGATCCAGTCATGGATAGTACCCTGTCTTTTGGAGGCGATGGCTTGTCTACAGACTGCATTAGCACCCTCTAGAATAAGTTCTCGGGCTAGGGCCATCTGGGCCTGCTCATTACTGACTTTACGAGCACAGGCTTCTTGGACTCTAGAGACAAAAGGAGAAGAAATCTTCATCCTTGTTTTGCATGAGCTTGGTAAAGGTATCTGTTTTAATGGCAGAGCAATTACCAAAGGCGCGCATGGCGACGCCCCGGAGTTGGTCCCAGAAGAGGGCGTTAGCCCCAGTATAGGACGCTGGGTTGGCATAGCCTCCGCTGCCTGTAAAGGCATCAAGAGGGTAGTTAATTCGCTGTGCCTGGTTGGTCCTTTGTTGCTGTTCTGCCTGGTCCTGAAAATGGGCGCGCCAGTTGATGTACTGGCCTGGGGTGAGAATGGCCCGTGCGACCGCTTGCCAATCATAAGGAAGGTTAAGGTTAAGTGAAATGTCAGTGAGGAGCTGCTGCGCAAAGGGACTCCCCAAACCGTCCTCCTTGACTGCCTCGTGGAGGCGCTTGAGCTCTGAGGGGTTGTAGGGGTACCACGGAAGAGGACGCTGAGGGTTGGGTGCGAGGTTGATAGGGAAAAGCGAGGGAGTGGGGCAGGAACAATCAGGGAGAGGAGCACGACCAAATGGCAGAGGAACGTTGCCGGAGTAACCTGAGCGACAGTTGTAACATTGTTGCGGGTGCAGGGAAGACGGCGGGGGCTGCTGCAGGACAGCCGCAGCAGCCTCTGGGGAAATCACGGTGTTGGCATTGAGAGCCGAGGTTGAAAGCGGATAGGGAGCAGCGGGGGCAGAGGTACCAAGGCCGCTGGGGAGAGAAAGGGGCGGGGGGTGTGACAGAGCGAGTGGGGGAGCAGGAGGGTCAGGAGGTTTGGCAGGAAGTGGTGTGGTGACTGGGTGACTGGCGGGGCGGTTAAGCAGAGGAGGGGAGTTCCGGATATAGGAGGTTCCGCTTTTCAGGCGGTGAAGAAGGCGGAAGTGCGCCATTTTGAGCGTGGTTGTTAGTGAGTTTTGTTAGGGGTTTAGAAGCAGTATCGGAGTCTTCCAAAAGGTTGTTAAGCTGGAAGACTAGAGCGTTAGAGTTCTCATAGTCCTCCTCAGAAGAGGAGGGCTCTGAAAGGGAGATCTCTAGAGGCTTGGCGCCGAGTAGGCAGGAGCGAATGGTAATAAGCGTAGGAACGAGGCCCGGGGGGAAGCGTTTATTCTCATGCTCCATGGCAGAAGTTACTCTGTCGACGAGCAAGCGGTAGGTATCAGGATCCCAAAGATTAGATGTGAGAAGCCAGGGGTTGAAGGGGAGAAGGAGGTCCCAGTAATTTTGAAGTTGCTTTGCTGAAACCTTGCACTGGTGGCATGCGAGAAGACTGGCGAGAGCCCTAACCTGAGGGGCTTGGCGAGAAGAGAAGGAGGCTCCCATGGTCTAGGGACAAGATCAGAACACAAAGAATAACGAGAGAGAGGAGGAAGAGGCAGAGAACAATCGGTGGAATAAGGGAAGAAGAGAGTTGGGGGCAAAAATGGTAGAGGAGGCTAAGAGAAAAGAGAAAAATAAATGGAAGGAGGAAGAAGAAAGGGAACCAGGGGACAAAGTGGCTAAAGCTCATAAGGAAGAAAAGGGAGGGGGTACCCCGGGGGCAAAGAAGCCGAGTCAGAGAGAGAGAGGTACTGAAGGGAATAGGGGCCTGCCAAGTTATGAAACAAGGCAGACGTAGTTCTTACCCGTTCGCGGAGGTTACCGGCCAGCGGCAGACGATCGAGCCCCACGTTGGGCACCAGTTGTTGACGGGCAGGATGAGGGGGGAGCGCCGGGAGGTAGTCGGCGTTCCCGGGGGCCTTGATGGCGAGGGAAAGAATTATTGCGGAGATGAGGTGAGTATGGGGGGGGGGGCTTTATTGAGGAAGTGCACAGCCTTTTATAAGCTAGGTAAGGGGTGGAGTAAGAGGCAGGGCGTGGAAGAGGAGGGAGTACTGTTAGGCGGGGATTGGGCACGGTTGGTTGCTAGGGAGGGTTTGTTATTTGTGGAAGGCGGGAAGGTTTCGCGGGCGCGGGAAGGTTTCGCGGGCGCGGGAAAGTTTCGCGGGCACGGGAACAGGGTGAGCTATTACTTTAAAGAAGGCTGAATATAGGATCAGGCTAGTTTTTAGTTGTTAGTCGGCCATTTTAGTTTTACCCTTTAGTGGCAGCCTCCAACATCTCCTCCTTTTTGTTTTATAGAGCCTTTTTTTGTATAGCTAGCTGAGGGAAGCAGAGGCCTCTTGGTGGAAGGGTGTTCGTATATGCAAATGTGCTATTTGCGAGGGAGGGTCTGTGCCTGTCTTGGGTCGGGGCTGCACCCGATCAGTCTTACCCATCATTGGGAAACATGGCAGCAGAAGGCCATGTCCCTGTCTTAGGTTGATTGATGGGTCAGTCCAGTTGCCCGTCATTGGCTAGCCAGCCCAATATTTTATTGAGCATTCTGCTCAGTTAGAACAAGCCCTTGTGCTAATGAGGCGTGCTTCTCAGAGAACAGTTAGGCTGTACTCACTTTTAACCGTCTCTTGCAGTGCTTTGCCTCGCACTCAGCTGCTTAAAGGCGGGGAGGGTTGGAGGATGTTGTTATTTATGGAGGGCAGAAACAACGCAGCTATGTTTGTTGGCCAGACTTTAGCCTGCCTTACCTTATTATGAGTTAGTAGCATTGGAAAGGAGCCCGGACTAAGGGTGATGGAACAGGTGAGTGGCTGCTTAGTTTTGGAGAGCCGTGGCTATAGCGGTGGGGCTTAGGGCGAACGAAGTTTTGGAGGCGAGGTCTCGGACTGGAGGAAGCAGGAGTGGACGGCGTTGTGGGCGGGTGTTTAGAGCTGGATTTGCTTGAGGGCGAGGGCAGCAGGAGGAGCCGAGGTAACAGGCAGCGCAGAACTCCTGTGGGGAGAACGGGCGGAGGTGGGCCGGGAGGACGAGGAGAGGGTGCTGCGGGAGGAACGGGTGTGGGGGGGTTCCTTGGCGGTGGCGAGTCGCTGGTAGTGGACCTGTACAAATGAGGTGAAAATGGCATTAGCTTGATCTTTTGCGAGTTGGACGATCCTTTTGATGGCCCATGGTCCGACTGCCAGTGCGACGAGGAGAATGACTAGGGGGCCTAAAATAGGGAGAATGTAGGGGAGGAATCCTTGGAATCCCCAGGAGAGACCTCCCCCCTGGGCTTCTCTCTCCTTTTTACGTTTTTCTAGCCCGGCTCTTACTTGGGCTAAATTGTCTTGGATGAGGCCCGAGTGATTAGCATAGAAACAGCATTCTTCACCCAGGGCAGCACAGAGGCCTCCTTCTTTGAGAAAGAGGAGGTCTAGCCCTCTGCGGTTTTGAAGGACTACTTCGGAGAGGGATGTAAGAGATTTTTGTAGGTAGGTAATGGCTGTTTCGAGATGGGCGATATCTTCGTCGACGGCTGACCTGAGAGAGGAAAGGGCATTATTGTGTAAGGTTAGGGCTGCAATTCCGGTGCCGGCTCCTGCAAGACCTAAAAGTGTGGCAATTGTAATAACGGTGATAGGTTCCCTTTTTTGTATGTAGGTTGGTAGGAGATGACGCTGCCAGGAATCAAAAAATTGGTTACTGGTATGGTAGATAATGCGGGGGAGTATTACAGCAAGCACACAGGTTTCGTTGGTGGAGTTGAGGGTACGAACATTAAGGCATGGGGTAAGGCCTGTGGAGGAACAGATCCATTGTGTGTTATTGTCGGGTAAGAGAAATCTTGCGGTCGTGTTAGGGGTAGTTGTATGGTTGCAGAGGGTTTTCATGGAGGGAATAACAGTGCCTCTGATTTTAGTGATACAGAGCCCGCTCTGAGAGACAGACTGGACTGTTAGTCTTATTTGGGTTTGGTTCCAGTTGCAAGACGCAGGAGCGTCTTCTGAGGAGAGTTGATTGGAGGCGTTAGTGGCTATAGCCTCGTAGTAAGGCATTAAGGAGGAGAGGCACAGCCAACAGCTAGCGGTAAGGTTGGGATAGGAGGAATTAAGAGTGGAGAAGGAGGCGTTAACTAAGGACAGAAGCGGGTTGTAGATTCATAACGGGGGTAGTGGGGTAAGAGGGGCGGCACTGGAGTTAGAAGACTGATTGTTAGGGAGTGCAAGAATAGAGGGAGGGTTGAGGACTGGGTTGGGGCCAATGGAAATTGGAACAGCGGGGGTGGTGGCCCTCTTTTGTATTATGAAAAGGCCGCCGTAATCCATGTATAGCCGAAGGCCGTATGTACGGCCCTCTAGCCAGGCAGTTTTGGAAGGGTCTTTAACAGTGAGGACAATTATATCCCATCGGGTGCTATTTGCAGTTTTGAAGGTAAGGTAGGAGTCCCGATTTGGAGCAGCGCTCCAGCCGTAAGCCATGGTTTCGCAGCCCCAAGAGGGGCAATAGAAGTGCGTGGTGTCGCGGCAGCCTGTGGTGGAGGAAGGGCAGATATAAAAACCAGAGATCATGTGGCCGGTAGGGCCAAGTAAGTAATTATTATGACGATGACAGTACAATGGCTTGTAGTCCTTTTGGTAAGAATAGCCTATAAGGTTACAAATATGCACTTCAAAGGATGGGGCTTGGGCAGTGACATTGTATTGCAGGATTTTATCATTGGCCATGACCTTGACTGTCCAATTGAAGGGTTGGTGAGCCGAGTTAGAGAGGACAGGTGTTGTGGCCGCGGAAAGAAAGAGGATTATTAGGACTACCAGGTTAATGGGTTGGTTAGGCTGAAGGGGAGTTTGTGCGCGGACTCTGCGATAGAGATTGAGGAGTACTTGAGGAGTTGGGTTGTTCGGTATAACACGCGTCATCTGGTAGGTTAGGTGCCTCAGCTGTTGGCATTCCCTTCTCGTTAGGCGCTTGGTCTGCAGTGACGGGTCGGATGTTTCGTCCCGGGATCCAGACGGGTTGGGGAGCATCGTCTGGGAAAACACAAGCAAAACCTCTACCTTGGCACAGGAGGGGGTGAGGTCCTTGCCATTTGTTGGCTTCAGGATCTTTCCAATATACCAGTGGTAGTGGGGTGGAGAGTGAGGACGCACACCAGTGTTTATGCATGGGGGACAGTCCATTTTTGTCGAATGTGAGTAAATTGAGTTTCACTAGAACTGTAGTAAGGATCTCTTCCGGGGTGTGGTGGGGGTGTTCTTCCCTCTCTTTAAGTATTAAGGTCTTTAAGTGATGGTTAGTTTTTTCTATGATGGCTTGTCCTTGTGGGTTGTAAGGGATGCCAAAATGGTGAGTGATATTGTAAAGTTTGAGAAAGGCCTGAAATGAAGAACTATGGTAAGCAGGCCCATTGTCAGTTTTAAGATCCCAGGGCACTCCCATAAGGAGGATAGCCCGCCTTAGGGCTTGGATGCAGTGACGTGCGCACTCACCAGGGAGGGCAACAGCGCTGACTAGGCTGGAGTAAGTGTCTTTAACAACATGTACATATTTCTGTCGACCAAAGGATGGGACGTGAGTAACGTCCATTTGCCAGCGCGAGTTGGGTTTTAAACCTCTAGGGTTGACACCCTGGGGTTGTAAGGGCCCAAGAGGTAAAAAGGGGGCACAGCGTTGACAGCTGCGCACTAGATGTTTGCAGAGGTCTGTGGTTAGGTCCGGAAATAAATGTTTTAGACTAGATGCTGAGAAATGGAATCTGGAGTGTAGACTCCGTGCCTGGGTGATCAGGTCTTGGTTGTGTACAGCAAGCATTAGTGTGGAGACTGCCAAATCAATTAACGCGTTGCCTTCTGCAAGTGGGCCGAATAGGCCAGTGTGACTGCGGATGTGAGTGATAAACCATGGCTGTACACGTCGTTCAGTTAGTTGTTGTAGAC
>JAKSZT010029698.1:0-21575 GCA_026826555.1 Tolypeutes matacus | reverse complement strand
TGAGCATCTTTTTTATGTGCTTTTTTGGCCATTTGTATATCTTTTTTTGGAGAAGTGTCTATATTCATGTTTGTTTTTGTTTTTTTTTTTGTTTTGCCTATTTTTAATTGGGTTTGTCTTTTTATTGTTGAGTTGTAGGATTTTAAAAATATATTCTATATACTAAACCCTTATCAAATATGTAGTTTCCAAATATTTCTCCATGGAGTAGGTCATCTTTTCACTTTCATGATAAAGTACTTTGAGGCACAGAAGTTTTTTTTTATTTTGATGAGGTCCCACTGTTCTATTTTTTCTTTTGTTGCTTTTGCTCTAAGTGTAAAGTCTAAAAAACCATTGCCTAACACAAGATACTAAAGATGCTTCCCTATGTTTTCTTCTAGAAGTTTCATAGTCCTGGTTCTTATATTTAAGTCTTTGTTCTATCTTGAGTTCATTTTTATATATGGTGTGAGGTAGGGGTTCACCTTCACTATTTTGCATATGGATAATCAATTCTCCCAGCACTATTTGTTGAAAAGAGTATTTTTTCCCAATTGAGTGGACTTGGCTGCCTTGTCAAAAATCAACTGGCCATAGATGTGATGATCTATTTCTGAACTCTCAATTCAATTCCATTGGTCTATACATCTATCCTTGTGCCAATACCATGCTGTTTTGACCACTGTAGCTTTGCAATAAGTTTTTAAGTCAGGAAGTGTGACTAATCCACAGTCTCCTCAGTACCAGCAGACCAACAAAGTTAATTCAAAAGTCTCCTCTGAACAAGCAGACCACAAAGTGAAAGTAAGCAAAGATCAGAACAGAAGAGAGAGTTTTACAAACTTACCTAGTAGGGGGGCAGATGTGGCTCAAATGGTTGGGTGTCCATCTTCCATATGGTGGGACCTGGGTTCAACCCCAGGGATCTCCTGGTAAAATAAAAGAAAAAATATAGAAGGCATGCAGGCCTGCCAGGCCCCACTGAGCCACGCAGCAAGATGATGACATGACAGGAGAGTGACACAAGGGAGAGCCAAGATGAGACGCTCCAAAAAACCAGGAACTGAGGTGGCACAGGTGGCAGAATGCCTCTCTCCCACATTGGAGGTTCCCAGGATCAAATCCTGGTGAAGACAGGAGGAAAAGGATGAGAAGAGAGGGCAGGAAACAGACACATAGAATTGCCCAGCAAATGGACACAAAACAGCCAAAACCAGGGGGAAGGATGGGTTAAAATGGATAAAAGTAAAATAAATACATAAATCTTAAAAAACAAACAAACAAACAAAAAACCAAAAAACAACTTACCTAGCACAGGGAAAGACCCAGATTCAGAATCACCTTCACACGAAGTGCCCTGTGTCCGCTCATGGCAGAAACCTTGCCCAGAACCTCCAGCATTGGTCCTCCAGGGAGATCCCCAGGCAGCTTCTAGGCATGGAGCTGAGGGATTCAGGGAATGTCCGCAGCTGACAAGACACAGATCAGAGCTGCTCGGGGGACTGCAACCCAGAGCAGCATGGGTCCCTTCATGATGATCAATTGTTACCTTAAGGACAGCTATTACCAATAGGCAGGCCTGCCCAATTTCTGCACTAAAAGGACAAACATGCCTTTTAGTGAGAAGGTGATTTATTGCAAATGCACAAGCAAGGAACTGGGAGAACCTTCCCCAAACCAATTCAAAGTGAAAAGGAGAGCTAGGGTTTTTATAGGGGGAAGAAAGAAAAAAGAAAAAAAAAAAAAAAAAAGTGATGCCAGGGGTCTTGTGAGGAAGGTATATGCAAAATCTCAGACCTGTGTTGTCTCAAGTACATTCAACTTGTCCTTGATTTCAGTGGCTAATAAATCACAGTTTAGATATAGTTATGCAGGTGCAAGTCTTTCCTGGCTCCTTTCTCAACCACTCAAGGATATCAAAGTTTTTGTCTCTCGGAAAAGTTACAGATTTACACCATTCTGTCTGATTTTGCTTTGAGACATTATCTTATTCCTGTAAGCAAAACTGAGAAGGTCCTTCAGGGAATTAATTGCAAAGAGTAAACTTAGATTAAAATTAGATTAATAGAAAACCAGATTAGTTTTAGAATTTTCAAAGCTGCTTAAGTGAAGAAATTTCAATAAGCACATTTTCCAGCTATCATTTGTGATTGGTTTCTTGAAATCTCTTTCTTCTAGCATGAGTGTAAGTTATTCATGTATTTCTAGGAAATTGTCCATTTCATCTAAGTTGTCTAGTTTGTTGGTGTACAGTTGTTCATAGTATCCTCTTATCTTTTTTTATTTCTGTGGGGTCAGTAGTAATGTTTCCCCTCTCATTTCTAAGTTTATTTGCATCCTCTCTTTTTTCCTTTTTCAGTCTGGCAAAAGGTTTGTCAATTTTTTCTGATCTTCTCAAAGGACCACTTTTTGTTTTTTGTTTTTCACTTTTGGTTTTATTAATTCTCTCTCTTGTTTTGTTATTCTCAATTTCATTTATTTCTGCTCTAATCTCTTTATTTCTTTCCTTCTGCTTGCTTTGGGTTTAGTTTGCTTTTCTTTTCCTAGTTCCTCCAAGTGTGCCATTAGGGCTATGATTTTAGATCTTTCTTTTTATTTTATTTTTTTTTATTTTTACCGGGAGGTCCCCGGGGATCGAACCCAGGTCTCTCCATATGGGAGACGGACGCCCAACCATTTGAGCCACATCCGCCCCCTAGATCTTTCTTATTTTTAAATGTAGGTGTTTAGGGCTACAAATTTCCCTCTTAGTTCTGCCTTTGCTACATTCCATAAGTTTAGATATGTTGTGCTGATTTTCATTCTTCTCAAGAGAGTTACTGATTTCTCTTAGAACTTCTTCCTTGACCCACTGATTGTTTTAGTGTATTGTTTAACCTTCATAAATTTGTGAATTTCCCAGGCCTCTGCTTGTTATTGATTCCCAGCTTCATTCCATTATGACATAAGAAAGTGCTTTGTATAATTTCAGCCTTTTAAAATTTACTGAGACCTGTTTTGTGACCCAACATTTGGTCTATCCTGGAGAATAATCCATGAGCACTTGAGAGAATGCATATCCTGCTCTTTGGGGGTGAATTGTTTTGTATATGTCTGTTAGGTCTAGTACATTTATCAAATTATTCAATTTCTATGTTTCCTTATTGATAGTCTCTCTATGTTCCATCTTTTGATGACTGTATTGTATTGGAGTCTCTAATTGTTAATGTAGTGATATCTATTTCTCCCTTCAGTTTTGCCAGTGTTTGCCTCATGTATTTTGGGGCACTTTAGTTAGGTACATTAATATTTATGATTGTTATTTCTTCTTACTTGATTGCCCCTTTTAGTAATATATGATGACCTTGTTTGTCTTTTATAACAGCTTTGCTTTTAAATTCTATTTTGTCCAATATAATATAGCTACTCCAGTTTTTTTGTTGTTGTTACAGTTTGCATGGAATATCAATTTCTAGCCTTTCACTCTTAACCTATTTATATCTTTAGGTCTGTGGGTTTTTTGTAGACAGTATATAGATAGATCATACTTTTTATTCATTATGCCAATCTGTGTCTTTTGATTGAAGAGTTTAGTCCATTAACATTCAATGTTGTTACTGTAAAGGCAGTACTTACTTCAACCATTTTATCCTTTGTCTTTTATATGTTTTATCTTATTTTTGTCTTTTTAAACTCTTTTAGTTATCTTTATTGATAGTCTTCATTTCTATACTCTCCTCAAAGCCTCTCTCTCCTGTTTTTTCCTTTCCACCTGCAGGACTCCCTTTAGTATTTCTGGTTGGGCAGACCTCTTGTTAACAAACTCTCTCAGCTTCTGTTTATCTGTGAATATCTTAAACTCGCCCTCATTTTTTAGAAGAGTTTTGCCAGATAGAGAATTCTTGGCTGGCAGTTTTTTTCTCTCAGTATCTTAAATTTATCATACCACTGCCTTCTTGCCTCCATTGTTTCTGATGAGAAATTAACATTTAGTCTTATCAGTCACCCCTTGTATGTAATGAACCACTTTTCTCTTGATGCTTTCAGAATTCTCTTTATCCTATGCATTTGACATTATGAATAACATTTCTCTTGGAGTAGTTCTATTCAGATTTATTTGGTTTGGCATATGTTGTGACTCTTGGATATGGATATCTATGTCTTTCATAAGAGTTTGAAAAATTTCAACCATTATTTCCTCAAATATTCTTTCTGCCCCTTTCCTTTCTTTTCTCTTTCTGGGACACCCCTGACACACATGTTTGTTGCTTCATACTATAATTCAGATCCCCAAGACCCTGCTCATTTTTTCCCCATTCTTTTCTCTATCTGTTCTTCTGTCTGATTTTGGATGCCCCATCTTCTCACTTACTGATCCTTTGTTCTGCCTCTTCAAGCCTACTGTTGTAAGCTGCTAGCGTATTTTTAATTTCATTTATTGTGACTTTCATTCCCATAAGAGCTGTTATTTTTCTTTGCATGATTTAAAATTCTTCTTTATGCTCCCCCAATGTCTTCTTGATATCCTTTAGTTATTTAGCCATCTCCTTGAAATGATTTAGGACATTTGTTTTAACATCTTTGATTAGTTGTTCCATATTCTGTATCTCCTCTGACTTTTCAATTTGCTCCTTTGACTGAGACATAGCTTCCTGTTTCTTGATATGGCTTTTAATTTTTTGCTGATGTCTGGGCATCTGATTATCTTTAACTCTGAAGGTCGGCTTCTTCCTCTTATATAGGGTTTTATTGTTGATCGACTTTGTGTTAAGGCTGATCCTTGATGCTTGATCCAACTTATTCTAGATCTCTAGAATAGCTAAAGTTTAACTATCAGATTTTCCCAGCTTTTCTTCATCTGATTCTTGGCCTGAGTATGCAGTAAAATTTTTAAGACTTCATTTTTTGTGTAATTGTTTCACCTCCAGAAGAAAGCTTCCTTTCCTGTTCCTTCTCCAGGAATCTTGGTCTGTTCTGTTTTTGTGCATAATGTTTACCACAACTCCTATGACTTATTTAAATTCTATCCCTTACTCAGTGCCCCATTTTTCTTAAACTTTTCATTTCTGGGACCCTACAGTCTTACAGAAGGTCAGTTTAATCCCCTCCTCTCTCTTTCCTCTGAGTGGCTTTTCTACCTCCAGTCTTCCCTGTTAGTGTATCCCAC
Organism: Tolypeutes matacus; assembly: GCA_026826555.1. Lineage (NCBI taxonomy): Eukaryota > Metazoa > Chordata > Mammalia > Cingulata > Chlamyphoridae > Tolypeutes > Tolypeutes matacus. The sequence continues at coordinate 16,447 of JAKSZT010029698.1, read as the reverse complement.
CCTGGGGAGTCTAATGGGGTCAAACTAGAAAGATGGGTGTGATGGTTAGGCTAATGTGTAAACTCGGCCAGGTAATTGTGTCCAGGACTATTTGTAATACAAGAGCATTTATGGACTTCGATCACCAGTGAGTCTACTGCATGGATGGCTGATTACATCTGCATCAATCAGGGAGATTGCATCACTAATGGGTGACACTTTTATCCAATCAGTTGAGTGCCTTAAAAGGGGAAGTGATTTTAACATTCAGAGAGAATTTCCCAACTCGTCGTTGGACAGCCAACTTCTCCCAGAAGCTCATCAAGGACCTTTCATCAGACTTTCATCGGAGCCCCTGGTTTGCAGCCTGCCTGTGGAACTTGGACTTGTGCATCCCCATGGTCGCATGACAGACTCTTATAAAATCTTGTATTGTTGACAGATATCTCCTGTTGATTCTGTTTCCTGAGAGAACCCTGACTAATACAGCTTGGTACCCAGAGTGGTTCTTGAGGAACAGAGTCTTAAACATGTGATGTCTGAGGTGGTTCAGGGAGTTTTGTAATTGGCTCTCTACTCTAATTGGACTCAGGGGTACTAGTGACTCCCTTTCCAATAATGAAGAGGTTGCTAGCAGTCCATGGCATGAGCTGGCAATAGAGATACGCAAAATATCATCACTGGACTCCCCTACTTCCATGCTTATAAGAAGCAAGAATCTGGGTGAGAGTGTTTTCAACACCTTAAGAGAATTTCATGGAGTCAAAAAGTATGATGTTGACTGGCTCCTCCTAGATACTCTGGATACAATTACAAAAGAAAGAGATGAGCTAAAATCTTCAAATTTGAAACTTAAATGCCACATGAATGATATGAAAGTTTCTACGTGTGCCTTGAAAGAAAATCTTGTCTCCTGTAGCCACAGACTTGAGATATCTGAGAATCAAACCCAGACTCTCATTGTATGAGTAGCAGAATTACAGAGGAAACTAAAATCTCAGCCTTGTAGGGTTTCTGCAATTAAAGTGAAGGCACTGATTGGAAAGGAGTGGAACCCCGAGGATTGGGATGGAGACATATGGGATAATGATAATATTGGTGGGGACATTGGAACCCTAAATTCTGCTGAGACTTTACCAGATAAACCTGCGATGGCCTGCCCTGTGGATACTACACCTTGTCAACCTTGTATTAACCAGCCTCCAGCCTGCCCCAGGGAGTCCAGACCTCTTTCCAGCCCTGAGGTGGGTACCAGCCAAATGGAAGCCTGCACTGCCCAGCCTCCAGCCTGCCCCAGAGAGTCTGGGCCTCCTCCCAGCCAGGAGGCAGGTACCAGCCAAACTCCAGCATGCACTGCTCAACTTCCAGTCTGCCCTAAGGAATCTGTCTTCCAACCCCTGCCTGAAGAGATTAATCCTGTATCACCAGAAGAAAATGCAAAGGAATGCCCTCAGATCAGTAGCCTGTAAGACATCCCTAATCCTTCTCCTTACCCACCCCCCCACCCCTCTTGTCTTTGAGATCCATTACTAGACTAAAATCACAAGCCCCCAAAGGTGAAATACAAAGTGTGACCCATGAGGAAGTACGCTATACTCTGAAAGAACTGCATGAGTTTTCCAACTTATATAGACAGAAATCAGGGGAATATTTGTGGGAATGGATACTAAGGGTATGGGATAATGGTGGAAGAAATATAAAGTTGGATCAGGCTGAATTTATTGATATAGGCCCACTAAGCAGAAATTCTGGATTCAACGCCATAGCTTGAGGGGTTAGAAAGCGCTCTAAGAGTTTGTTTGGGTGGCTGACTGAAGCATGGCCTAGCATGTCTGATGTTGAGATGCCCGATTTGCCCTGGTATACAGTAGATGAGGGGATTCAAATGCTTAGAGAGATTGGAATGCTAGAATGGGTTTACCATTTGAGACCTGCCTACCCACCCCAAGAATGTCCAAAGGACACACCTTTAACCAGGGCTGTGGGGAATAAATTTGTAAGACTAACTCCATCTTCTCTGAAGAGCTCTATGATTGCTCTTCTCTGCAGTCCAGATATTACTGTAGGGAGGACTGTAATGGAATTGGAATCCTTAAACATTATGGGGATGATCGGATCTCTGTCTGGTAAAAGGTAAAAGTCAAGTATCGGCAGTTAATCGCCAAAGACAAGGTGGGTATGGCTACAGCAATGAAAGACAGATTCAAAGCAGCACACAGAATAGTCTGAGTCACATAGAGTTGTGGCATTAGCGAATAGATCATGGGGTACCTAGAAGTGAAATATATGGGCAGTCTACTAAATTTCTTCTGGGTCTGTATAAGCAGAAGAGTTCTAGGCCGAGTGAACAAAGCCCTAACTCAAATTACAGATCATGGCCCCTTAATCAATTCCCTGACTTGAGACAGTTTACAGACCCAGAGCCCCTTGAATGAGGAGAAGGCAAGATCCCCTTGGGGAAAGATCCTATTAAACTGCCAAAAATTTATACTGTTAATCTTCCTCCCACCTTTCCCCAGGGAGACCTACAGCCTTTTGCCAGAGTAACTGTGCTTTGGGGAAAAGGAAATAATCAGACATTTTGGGGATTATTAGACACTGGCTCAGAAGTCACATTAATTCCAGGAGACCCAAAACATCACTGTGGTCCACCAGTCAGAGTAGGGGCTTATGGAGGTCAGGTGATTGATGGAGTTTTAGCTCAGGTCCATCTCACAGTGGGTCCAGTGGGTCCCTGGACCCATTCTGTAGTTATTTCCCCAGTTCCAGATGCATAATTGTAGTAGACATACTCAGTAACTGGCAGAATCCCCACATTGGATCCCTGACTTGTGGAGTGAGGGCTATTATGGTTGGAAAGGCAAAGTAGAAGCCTCTAGCACTGCCCCTGCCTAGCAAAATAGTAAATCAAAGGCAATAATGTATTCTGGGAGGGATTACAGAGATTAGTGCCACCATCAAGGATTTGAAGGATGCAGGGGTGGTTATTCCCACCACATCCCCATTCAACTCTCCTATTTGGCCTGTGCAGAAAACAGATGGATCTTGGAGAATGAATGTAGATTATTGTAAACTTAACCAGGTGGTGACTCCAATTGCAGCTGCTGTCCCAGATGTGGTATCATTGCTTGAGCAAATCAACACATCCCCTGGTGTCTGGTTTGCAGCTGTTGACCTGGCAAATGCTTTTTGCTCAATTGCCATTAGTAAGGACAACCAGAAACAGTTTGATTTCAGCTGGCAAGGCCAGCAGTATACCTTCACTGTCCTGCCTCAGGAGTATATCAACTCTCCAGCCCTATGTCATAATATTGTCCGCAGGGACCTTGATCATCTCTCCCTCCCACAAGACCTCACACTGACCCATTATATTGATGATATCATGTTGATAGGACCTACTGAGCAAGAAGTAGCAAAGACTCTAGATTTGTTGGTAAGGCATTTGCGTGAGAGAGGATGGGAGATAAATCCAACAAAAATACAGGGTCCTTCCACCTCAGTGAAATTTCTAGGTGTCCAGTGGTGTGGGGCCTGTCGAGATATCCCTTCTAAAGTAAAAGATAAGCTGTTGCACTTGGCCCCTCCTACGACCAAAAAAGAGGCACAACGCTTAGTTGACCTCTTTGGATTTTGGAGACAACACATTCCTCATTTGAGTGTGCTACTCTGGCCCTTTTACCGAGTGACCAGAAAAGCTGCTAGTTTTGATTGGGGACTGGAACAAGAGGAGGCCCTGTGACAGGTCCAGGCTGCTGTTCAAGCTGCACTACCACTTGGACCATATGATCCAGCAGATCCAATGGTACTGGAAGTTTCAATGGCAAATAGAGATGCTGTCTGGAGCCTTTGGCAGGTCCCTATAGGGGAATCACAATGCAGACCCTTAGGATACTTGAGGAAAGCTTTGCCATCCTCTGCAGATAACTACTCCCCCTTTGAGAAGCAGCTTTCAGCTTGATACTGGGCCTTAGTAGAGACTGAACACTTAACTATGGGCCATCAAGTTACCATGAGACCTGAGTTGCCTATCATGAGCTGGGTATTGTTTGACCCACCAAACCATAAAGTTGGCCATGCGCAGCAGCACTCCATAATAAAGTAGAAGGGGTATATACAAGATAGGGCTTGAGCAGGTCCTGAAGGCACAAGTAAGTTACATGAGGAAGTAGCCCAAATGCCCATTGTCACCACCCCTGCCATGTTACCTTCTCTTTCCCAGCCCACAGCTTTGGCCTCTTGGGGAGTCCCTTACAATCAGTTGACTGAGGATGGGAAAACTCGGGCCTGATTTACAGATGGTTCTGCACGATATGCAGGTACCACCCAAAAGAAGACAGCTACGGCACTGCAGCCCTTTTCTGGGACATCCTTGAAGGATAGCGGTGAGGACAAATCCTCCCAGTGGGCAGAACTTCGTGCAGTGCACCTAGTTTTCATTTTGCTTGGAAGAAGAAATGGTCAGATGTGCATTTGTACATTGTTTCATGGACTGTTGCCAATGGTTTGGCTGGATGGTCAGGGACTTGGAAGGAACATGATTGGAAAATTGGTGACAAGGAGGTCTGGGGAAGAGCTATGTGGATAGACCTTTCTGAGTGGGCAAAAAAACATGAACATATTTGTGTCCCATGTGAATGCGCACCAGAGGGTGACTTCAGCAGAGGAAGAGTTTAATATTCAAGTGGATAAGATGACCCATTCTGTGGCTAATGCTCAGCCGCTTTCCCTAGCCACTCCTGTCATTGCCCAATGGGCTAATGAACAACTTGGCCATGGAGGTAGGGATGGAGGTTATGCATGGGCTCAGCAACATGGACTTCCCCTCACCAAGGCTGACTTGGCTACAGCCACTGCTGAATGCCCAATCTGCCAGCAGCAGAGACCCACACTCAGCCCCTGATATGGCACAATTCCTCAAGGTGATGAACCTCCTACCTGGTGGCAGGTTAACTACATTGGGCCACTTCCACTACGGAAGGGGCAGCAATTTGTTTTAACTGGAATAGACACATACTCTGGCTATGGGTTTGCATTTCTGGCATGCAATGCTTCTTCCAAAACTACCGTCCGTGGACTTACTGAATGTCTTATCTACCGCCATGGCATTCCACACAGCATTGCTTCTGGCCAAGGAATCTGTTTCACAGCAAATATGTGTGGGAATGGGCACATGCCCATGGAATTCACTGGTCTTACCATGTTCCCCATCACCCTGAAGCAGCTGGATTAATAGAATGGTGGAATGGCCTTTTGAAGACCCAATTACAGTGCCAACTAGGTGGCAATACCTTGCAGGGCTGGGGCAATGTTCTCCAGGAGGCTGTGTATGCTCTGAATCCGTGTCCTCTCTATGGTGCTGTTTGTCCCATAACCAGCATTCATGGGTCCAGGAATCAAGGGGTGGAAATGGGAGTGGCACCACTCACTATTACCGCTAGTAACCCATTAGGAAAATTTTTGCTTCCTGTACCTGTAACGTTAAGCTCTGCTGGTCTACAGGTTTTAGTCCCCAAAGGAGGAGTGCTGCCTCCAGGGAACACGACAATGATTCCATTGAACTGGAAGTTAAGACTGCCACCTGGCCACTTTGGGCCCCTCTTACCTGTGAATCAACAGGCAAAGAAGGGAATTACTGTACTGGCTGGGGTGATTGATTCTGACTATCAAAGGGAAATAGGACTACATCTACATAAGGGGGTTAAAGAAGAGTTTACCTGGAATGCAGGAGATCCTCTAGGGCATCTCCTAGTACTGCCATGCTCTGTGATTAAAGTCAATGGAAAATTGCAGCAAACCAATTCAAGAAGGACTAACAATGGCCCAGAATCTTCAAGAATGAAAGTTTGGGTCACCCCACCAGGCAAAGAATCACGGCCAGCTGAAATGCTTGCTGAAGGTAATGGGAACATGGAATGGGTTGTGGAAGAAGGTAGTGATAAATATGAACTTCAACCACGTGACCAGTTACAGAAATGAGGACTGTAATAGTCATGAACCCTTCTTCCTTGTTTCGTTATGAGTATGATTGTATATGTACACAAAATGAATTTCTTGTTTTCTTCCCCAACCTTTTCCCCTATCATATGAAAAGTTGTATTAATTCTACATCATAATATTTAAGGATGTCAAGTTTAAGAGTGAATATCACCCAAGGACTTGCACCCTATTCCGTGGGGAATTAATGCATTTCTAGTTGTACGCAGAGGAGTTGAACATTGTTAGGCAGAAATATGTATGTATGCTTGTCTGTTATTGTTTTTGCTTAGAGACTAAGTATAGTTTAGGGTAATGTGTATGGTTGCCGAGTTGACAAGGGGTGGACTGTGATGGTTAGGCTAATGTGTCAACTTGGCCAGGTAATTGTGTCCAGGTGTTTGGTGCAGCAAGCACTGGGCTAATTGTAATACAAGAGCATTTATGGACTTTGATCACCAGTGAGTTTACTACATGGATGGCTGATTATATTTGCATCACTCGGGGAGATTGCATCATCAGTGGGTGACTCTTTTATCCAATCAGTTGAATGCCTTAAAAAGGGAAGTGATTTCAACATTCAGAGAGAATGTCCCAGCTCATCGTTGGATGGCCAACTTCTCCCAGAAACTCAAGGACCTTTCATCAGTCTTTCATCAGAGCCCCTGGTTTGCAGCCTGTCTGTGGAACCTGGACTTGTACATCCCCACGGTCATGTGAGAGACTCATAAAATCTCATATTGTTGACAGGTATCTCCTGTTGATTCTGTTTCCCGAGAGAACCCTGACTAATACAATGTGTTACTCCAGAAAAGTCCATTTTGTGTTTAGGGAGTCCCACTGACAGTAACTGCACTGAGTGCACTTGGCTGACACCATTCTGCCATGGTTTTTCTCTTCCCCTCCCCACCCCCCTGGGAACCCTCTTGTATACAGCAATTGCCAGCAGCTTGTGTTCTGCCCTGGGTCTCTATGGACTTGGGTCCCTGGGCCTGGATATGCGTAAGATTCTACCTCTCTGCTGTGAATTCCTCTGTAGTCTGTGTCTCCGTTGTGAAGAACCCAGGCTGCATCCTCTGGATAACTCCCAAGCTTTGTGCAGGAACAAGTGAGGGGGAGGGGAAGAGGACTGGCTGGTCCAGGATGGAAGTTGCCTACCTGATATCTTTCTCCCTTCAATTCAGTGTTTGTGGAGTTTTTCTCCAGTCTCTACCATCCCCCAGAGTTCTAAGCAAGTGGAATTTGTCCTTATAGTCATTGAATCTCTTGGGAGGGTTTTTCATGGATGTCTTGCATTGCCGTGTTGATGATGTCCCAGTTCACCATTGGCTTTTTTTAAAACAAAATTTTATACATACATGCACATACATGAATAATAAGTGTATAGTAAAAGTTGTGAACTTATAAAACAAACATGCATGTCATCATACCAAGTTCCCATACATCACTCCACCACCATTATTACCTTGCATTATTGTGAAACATTTGTTACAAACTATGAAAGAGCATTGTCAAAATACTACTAACTAGAGCCCATATCTTACATTTCATGTCTTTTCCCTCAACCTACCTGATTATTAACACCCTGTATTAGTATTATATATTTGTTATAGTTCATGAGAGAATGTTCTCATATTTGTTCTCTTAACCACAGTCCTTCTTCCATCACTGGATTCCCTGTTATACAATCCTATACTTTGTACAGTCCATTCAAAGTGTACATTCAGTGGCCTCATTTTCATCACAGAGTTGTTCTGTCACCACCTCAGTCAATTTTAGAATGTTCTCATTATTCCAAAATGAAAAATCCCATACCCCCTTATACCCCCTATTTTTGTCCCTTAGAATTGGTGTATCTTCTGTGCCACTGCTGCAAAAATATTACAATATTACTGTGAACTATCATCCATAAGTTATATTAGTTGTAATTTTCTCATGTATCACCATATTCTTAACACTTTGTAAAAGAAAAATATTCTTATATTTATACTATTAACCACAATCTTCATCCACCACTGAAATCATTACACCATTGGCTTTTAAATGTCTTATATTTTTACGAGTTTTAGAAATATGTCCAAATAAGCTTTTTCCTGGTCCACACATATTTTTACCACCAATCAGTTGTAATACAGGTTAATAGATTCCCCTTTAGTTAAACTGTTAGTGTTTTATCAGCTTCTTTGAAAATATTCTCACCTGTGGTTAGTTTTTCCATACAGACTGTATAGAGAACACAATTGTTTAGTCACTTCCAACTTGGTACTGACTCCACAATTGAGCAGTCTCAGTAGCTCTTGTGGATTCATCAAGACCCAATGAAAACCACTTCTAATATTTGGTCTTGTCTACTTTTTCCCTCCATTTTAACCATTTGTAAGTGTACAATTCAGTGGTCTTCTTTACATTCACAATGGTGTGTTACTCTCTCCTCCCTCCATTACCAAAGCATTCTCATCATACAAAAATGAAACTCTTTACTCAGTAAGCAATGATGCCCCATCACCCACCCCAGCCCCTGGTAACCTGTACTCTACTTTCTGTCTCTGTGTATTTCCTTATTCTGTGTACTTCATATAAGTGGAGTTATGCAATATTTTGTGACTTCCTTATTTTACTGAGAATAATGTTTTCAAGGTTTATGTTTATGCACGTTGTAGCTTGTATCAGAACTTCATTCATTCTTTTTTTTTTTTTTTTTTTTTTACAGCTGAATAATATTCCATTGTATGTCTATACCATTTTGTTTCTTCATCCACTTGGTGGACATTTTAATTGCTTCCACCTTTGGCTTCTGCAAGTAATTATGGTAAGCACATTTTTGTACAAGTTTTTGTTTGGATACCTGTTTTCAGTTCTTTTCAGTGTGTAAGTAGGTATGGAATTGCTACGCTTAACTGAGGTGTCACCTAAGTGTATTCCACAGTGGCTTTACTATTTTATATTCCCACCAGGAATGTATGATGGTTTTTATTACTCCATATCCTCTCCAAAATGCATTTTACACTTTTTATATCATCTTGGTGGGTATGGAGTAATATTTCTTCATTTTTTATTTGCATTTCTCTAATGGCTAATGATGTTTAACATCTTTTCATGTGCTTATCCGCCATTTATATATCTTATTTAGAGAAATGTCTATTCAATTGACCATTTTTTATTGCAATGTTTGTATTTTTGTTGTTGACTTTTAGTAGTTCTTTATAAATCCTATATATTAAACACTTATCAGATAAATGATTTACGAGTGGGTTTTTTGTGTGTGTGCAATTTTCAAGATTTTTACTTTCTTAAAACTTTCTCACAAAAGTTTGTAATCTGATGAACTCTTGTTCCTAAACTTAGGGGGAAATCTTTCAGACTTTCATCAAGTCTAATTTTAGCTTTGGGTTTTTTTTTTTTTTCCCCATAAATTCCCTTTATCATGTTGTGGAAGTTCTTTTCTATTCCTATCTTTCTGTATGTTTTTTTCATCATGATTGTGTGTTAGAAATTTTCAAATGCTTTTTCTAAGTCAACTGAGATGATAATGTGGTTCCTGTCCTTCATGCTATTAATGTGCTTAATACATTGGTTGACTTTTCAATTTATTTCCAATTGTAAAATATATGTAGTATAAAAATCATTTTAATTGGGCAATATTTTGACATTAAGTATATTGACAATATTGTGTAATTTTCACTACTATCTGTTTCCAGAATATTTGCAGCATCCCAAACTAGAACTCATGCCCATTTAGCAATAACTCCCAATTCCTCCCTCCCCTCAACCCTGGTAACCACTATTCTTCTTCTCTCTGTGAGTTTACTTATTCTAGGTATTTTTGTATCATAGAAATCATACAATTTTTGTCCTTCTCTGTCTAGATTGTTTTCTTTAACATGTCTTCAAGGTTTATCCATGTTTTAGCATGTAACAGCCCTTCATTTCTTTTTAGAGCTGAATAATATTCCATTCTATAGATATACCTCTTGTTTATCCAGTCTTGTTGATGAACTGTTGGGTTGCTTTCACCTTTTGGGTCTTCTGAATAATGCTGTCAAGAATGTCATTGTACAAATATCTGTCCTAGTCCCTGCTTTCAATTCTTTGGGGTAGATACCTAGAAAAGGAATTGCCAGCTCATATGGTAATTCTATGTTTAACTTTCTGAAAAACTATTTGTCTGGCTGTGAACATACAGAATATGCCTGGATTGGGTTGTTGCAGCTTTCCTCTGACTTTAATCACAGGTCATGGTAGTACTAGGAGATGCCCTAGGGGATCTCCTGTGTTCCTGGCAAACTCTTCTTTATCTCTATTGTATAGTTGCAGTCCTATTTCCCATAATAGTCAGGATCAATCACCCCAGCCAGTACAGTAATTCTCTTCTCAGAGGCATGAGGAGCCCAAAGTGGCAGGTGGCAGCCTTAACTTCCAGTTCAGTGGAATCATTGTTGTGTTCCCTGGTGGCAGCACTCCTCCTTTGGGAACCAAGACCTGTAGACCAGCAGAGTTTTAAGGTTGCAGGGACAGGAAGCAAAACTTTTTCTAGTGGGTCACTAGGGATGATAGTGAGTGGTGCCGCTCCCATTTCCACCCCTTGATTCCTGGACTGTGAATCCTGGTTATGAGAGAAACAGCACCATAGAGTGGATGCTGATTTAGAGCAGACACGGCCTCCTAGAAAACACTGCCCCAGGCCTGTAAGGTATTGCCACCTGTTAGGTACCATCATTGAGTCTTCAAAAGGCCATTCCACAGTTCTATCCACCCAGCTGTTTCAGGATGATGGGACCACGGTAAGACAAGTAAATCCCAAGAGCATGTGCCCATTCCTGCACATTGTTTGCTATGAAATGGGTTCCCTGATCCGAAGCAATGCTGTGTGGAATACCATGATGGCACATTCTGTAAGTCCACAGATAGTATTTTTGGCATTGCTTGCTGGGAAGTCAAACCCATGTCCAGAGTATGTGTCTATTCCAGTTAGAACAAATTTCTGTCCTTTACATGACGGAAACAGTACAATGTAATCACTCTGTCACCAGGTAGCAGGCTCATCACCTCAAGGGATGGAGCCAAATTGGAGACTGAGTATGGGTCTCTGCTGCAGGCAGAGTGGGCACTCAGCAGTGGCTGTAGACAGGTTCTGCCCACTGGGAGGATTTCCTCTCACCACTGTCCTTCAGGGACATCCCACAAAGGGGCTGCAGTGCTGCAGCTGTCCACTTTGGGTGGTACCAGCATATCATGCAGAACCATCTGTAAAGCAGGCCTGACTTTTCTCTTCTTCAAATCAACTGATTCTAAGGTGTAGCAGTTTGATAGTTTATGAATTCCAAAAATAGATAGTGGATTGTGTTTGTAAACTGTTCTGTTCCTCTGGGTGTATTAGATTTTATTAAATTCAGAGTTTTCACTTTTACTTGATTAAATTATGATTAGGGCTCTGATTTGGCCACGTCAGTAGGACATTGAATCCCCACCCCTTTGGTGGGTGGGGACTCACAGAGAAAACCACACTGCAAAGGAGAGAGTTGGAGTTTTGATGCTGGAGCCCCAGGAAGTAAATGCAAAGGAGAACACAAAGGAGTAGATACGGCTCCATAGACACAACAGAGGCCCCAGGAAGAGACAGAGCCTGATAGTTTACAGCTGGCCTTGTGGAGAGAGCAGAGCAGCTGAGCACGGAGAGAAAGGAGCCCTGGGAAGATAGATAAGCCTTATGCTAGCCTACAGCTGAGAAAGGAAGGAGCTGGGACCACGAAGCCTTAGGAGGAAAAGGAAGTCTGAACCCTTGTAGAGACCAGCAGCTCTCTTGTTACACATGGTAACAGACTTTGGTGAGGGAAGTAAATTATGCTTTATGGCCCTGTGACTGTAAGCTTCTACCCCAAATAAATATATTTTATAAAACCCACTGATTTCTGGTACTTTGCATCAGCACACTTTTGGCTAATACATAAGTAATTCCCCAAAAGGCCATAGCTGTGAGATGGGAAAGAGAAGATAATGTTGCAGGAGAGGTGGCCATGGGCATTCCAGTAACTTGTGCCTCCAGGACCAGCTCAAGCCCTGTCTTGTATTTACCACTTCCATTTTATGAGGGAGTGCTTCTGAGCATCCCCAACTTTATGATTTGGTGGATCAGACAGCACTAGCTCATGATAGGCAACTCAGGTCTCATGGTAACTTGGTGGCCTGTGGTTAACTGTTAGGTCTCTACTAAGGGCCATAGCAGGTCAAAAGCCATTTCTCAGAAGAAGAGTAGTTTACTGCAGAGGATGGCAAGGCTTTGCTCCAAAATCCTAAGGGTTTGCATTGTGATTCTGTTACTGGACAAAACACCAGGGTAATCAGACTGATGTACTCAAAGAACAATCTCAAGACATCAGGATTTCCAAAAGAGAAAATCTTTATTGCACTGTGCAAGCATGGGGAACTTTTGTTCACTCTGCCTACAACTCTTCTGCTCATACAGATCAAGTAGGAATTCAGTAGACTGCCCATCTATAGCCATACCTTGGTAGTCGACTGCTTTGATACTCATCAAATTTAGTACTCGATGCATTTTAACATGAAAATTTTGTCCCTGTACTTTTTGTTTGTTTGGTACTCTACGCACAAGCTAGAGTTTGTCAGTGTCATTTGCCTTGTGACTTGCTACCCTTTCCAGCCAAAACAAAGGGACCTGCATTAGTCATGCAGTAGCTCTTGCCTTGTGCGCATCCCATTGTGGCCCTTTCTTAGCTTCTGTGATCATTTTGTGTATTTTAGTTTTTTTTCCTCATCATGGGTCTTAAGAAAATGAGAAGTAATAGCGCTGAGCAGAAAAGAATATTACTTTGCACCACCACTGAGCAAAAAAAAAGAAATAATAAGTAAATATGAGAGCGATATTCACATTACTGATCTTGCTAGGGAATACAGTGTACCTAGAACAACTGTCTCCACCATCATTAAGAATAAAGAAGTGATTTAAAAAAGGGCTAATATTGCAAAAGGAGTTAAAGCAGTAACAAAGTAGCTTTCCCAAACTACTGAGGAAGTAGAAAAGCTGTTATTAATTTGGGTAAATATGGAGCAGTTAGTGGGCGAATGTATCTGAAGTCATGATATGTGAAAAAGTGAAAGTGTTGCATGCCAAACTCTTGAAAAACAAACCAGAACCAGTGATGAGAGCATTGAAGTTTTTAAGGCCAGCACAGTTGGTTTGATAATTTTAAAAAGAGGACCAGCATCCATACCATCCTGAGGCATGGCAAGGCAGCTAGTGCTAATAAAAAGGCTGCTGATGAATTCATCAGTGAATTTCAAGACTACACAGAGGCTGCGGGTTTTATTCCCCACCATGTCATTAACTGTGATAAGACCAGAGTTTTCTAGAAAAAAGTGCTGAGTAGAACCTACCTGCCTTGAGGCACTCATCCAAAGTGTATACTCAGTGGCTCTCACTTTCATCACAGAGTTGTGCTCTCATCATCCCAGTAAACTGTTGAATGTTTTCCTTAGTCCTTTCTCAATTTTTTAAAAAATTTAAATTTTATTTTGTTAACATATGTACTGCATAAAATTCAAACTAAAAAACATCAGTTTTTATTGACAAAACCCAAAGCATAATAATAATCAGTACAATGTTTTGTAATGCAGGTCTCATAATAAGAATGGATTCCACCATTTTACTTAACGGAGCTTATGGGTAATTGTTCCCTATCTTAAAAGTTGGTTGCAAATATATGTCTGTAAATGCTGATTGTGTGCACGAAAGCTAATGAAAGTTCATGTGACCCTGTCATTCTTTAACACATGGGAGATTCAAATATTTCCCTCAAATACCATCTGATGAATAATAACATTTCTATTCATTTCCAAAGATTTACAAACAGCCTTTTTACCAATTATGCACAGATTAAACCTCAGATCTCCATTCTTTAACCTCATTCTATTTTCTGGTGACCTATATTCTAATTATTAACTCCATGAGTTTACATAATATGCTTAGTTCATAATAGTATTAGCATAATATTTTCATTGTTCATCCATGTTTCAGCTCTTATTGGAACTACATTTCTTTTTACAGCTGTACATTATTCTATTGTATCTATATACCATTTTGGTTATTCATCAGGTGATGGACGTTTGAATTGCTTCCACCTTTGGCTTTTCCAAATGATTATGCTCAAAACATTCCTGGATGAGATATTTTTCATTATATAAACACATTTATGGAAATGATTACAGAATACATGAAACAAGTATGGTATAAACATTACAAAAACCAAATTGATGTCAATATATGCCCATTTTATTATATATTAAGAATATGAGTTAGTCAGTCAAATATTTGGTCTCTGCAAAAAAGCAATATTTAAATGGTGTCATCTGTAACATTAAATAGAAAGAAATCATACAAAATACAAGAATTGCTATGAGAAAATGTAGATTTTATATTTTACTGGGCTTATCAAAGGTTAATGAGTTTTACTGCTTTTGTCCTAGAATAACCTGTCATGATATTTCCAGCAATTTTGTACGGTAGATAACTTTCTATTATATGGTTTTGGCAGTGTGATGAGAAGGGTTACAAAGTCTCTAATACATCTGTCAACACAAATTTTAGGAAATCTTTCAAATATTTCAAACAGCATTAAAAAATTATAGGACTATCAATGTCCTTTTTGGAGGGAGTTTGTAGTTTGTTCTGCTTTCCGAGGAGCAATCTTGGATCACTTCCGGTTACAGTTTTTCTACCATAATAATGTGCTTTTGAGAAGTTCTGAAACGTTGTCTTCAGATGTAAGCTTTATTAAATTAATCAATGTGCCACATGACACTGATAAAAAAGTTGGAGGATAGTTAAAAAATAACACAAATCCCCTACAGAGAATCCAACATAGTCCTACCCCCACATACACAGGTTCACCAATTGTAATATTTTGCCACATTTGCAGCATCATTCTATATCTATTTATCATCTGTCTATATATCTATCAAGCATCTATCAATCATCTATCAATCATCTATCTTCATCTGTTTTTCCATCCATCCATTTTCGGAACACTTGAGTGTAGATTGTATACACCATATTCCTTGAACACTCAATACTCCAAAGTACATTTCATAAAAAGAAGGATATTCACTTATGCAACTACCTGAAATAATAGCTATGAAATTCAAGAAATTTAACATTGATATAAAGTTCAAAGTCTATATCCTATTTTTTCATATTTACCAATAATGTCCCTTTGAGTCTTTTTCTTCCCTTGCTAGATCCCATCCAGGATCATGTATTATGTTTAATTGTCATTGTCTCATAAGTTGCACTTTTTTCCCTTTTAATTGTGAGAACATACCTACAACATAAACTTCCCATCTCAACCACTCCCAAGCATACAATTCAATGGGATAAATCACATTCACAATATTTTAGTATCCTCACCAAATTCCATTAGTAAAACTTTCACCTCTCCCCAAACAGAATCCCTATACTAATTGTGCCTTAGTTTTTCTTAGGATGCTTTTATGGTGACAGAGGAAATCAGAAGTAATGATGCCTGAGTAGTGGAAATGGAGAAGATGGGAAATATAAATATAAATACATATATAAATATAAATATAAATGTAATTATAAATATAGGTTGAATCTGCGGGTCCTGATGCCTGGACAGGAGGTGAGGAAGGACTCAGAGTCATGGATGACTTCACAGTTTCTGGCCCTCCCTGGGATGGTGAGCACAGAAAGAGGAGGCTGTACTGGGGACAGAATAGGGGTGGAGTAGAAGATGAGTCCAGTTTTGCTATACATTTTTTCTTTAGGTTAAAATGAAAAGAAAAATACTGGAAAGCACAAAAAGGAAAGTACATACTAGCTAAAATTCTTTTAATACTTACATGACTTAATTTAAATTCATATAAATTGAAACATTTAGTTTGATTGACTGTGGGACTTAGTGTAGATGGAAATATTTTGCTTTTGATTCTGGTTCTCCTCTTGTCTGTATGACTCTACAGTTTGTCTTCTTCTGGAGCTCTTCTCTTCCCTTCCTGCTACCCCCACACACATGTTGTTTATTTTTTTTCTTTTCAGTAAGTATTTTGTTTTATAACAGTTTTAGATTTACAGAAATGTTGCAAAGACAGTCCAGAAAATTCCTGTATATCCTACCCCCAGTTTAACCGATTTTTAACATCTTACACTTAAATGGTACAGTAGTCACCATTTAATGAGCAAATATTGCCATGGCATTATTAAAGAAATTCCATACTTTATTTGCATCTCCTTAGTCTTAATAAACTTTTCCTGTCTCAGGATTCCATGCAAGGTACCACATTACTTTTTGTTTATTTTATTAAAGAAGTTGTGAGCTCATAAAACAATCATGCATAATGTGCAGAATCCCCATACATCACCCCTCCATCCACACTTTACATTTGTTACAGATTATGAATGGACATGAGCATACTGTTACCACTAACTATGGTCCATGGCACACATTTGGTCTATTTTTCCATA
>JAKSZT010029688.1:0-11282 GCA_026826555.1 Tolypeutes matacus | reverse complement strand
AGGAATTTGTTTAAAGAGGCCCAAGTTTCCAGACTCAAGCTTGATATGGAAATTGGACATGTTGTACCTGGACTGTATTTATTTCTCACTGCAGATTTCCCTGAGCTCAGTGGAATCACAGCTGTTACAGAAATTTAGACCTGTTTGTTGGAAATGAAGTCACAATTTAGAAGAGATTCATAGATTTTAATAAATATTAATCATGCCTTGAATTTGAATGGCTGCACCCTTTAGAAACTGTTGAATTAAGCATCTGTCCTATCGGTTGGGTCAGGAAGATTCAGCATACATAGAATTTTGAAAATGAATATATGAGATTTAAAAACTGTCCTGAAGTGTGTGGCATTTCTGTGGTTAAACTCTAGTTTAGTGGTTCTCACCTAGCCTGCAGTGCCTGGGATTCACACTAGATTAATCAGAATTTCTGAGGGTACAGTTCAGGCAGGGCTATAAAATCTCCTCAGAGAGTCTACAACTACAAGCAAGAGAGTCCCATCTCACTGCCCCATTGGATTTAAGGCCCCTCTCAGTTAGAGGCAGAGTGGACATCACCATCCCAGAATCCTCCAGATTGGGGAATGAACAATGGACTAGAGTAGACTTACTATTATTCTAGCAATAGAAGGACTTTTACCATGAATGTGGAGGCAGTGGCCACCAAAGGTTCTGATGGGGGAAGGAAAGGGGAAAAATAGGTGTAACTGGAATTGTTCTGAATGATGTTGTAATGACAGATACAGGGCATTATATATCTTATCATAACTTACAAAATTGTGAGGTAGAGAGTTTAAACTATAATGTAAGCTAGTGGTAATGCTTCAATATGTATTCATCAATTGTATGAAATGTACCACACTAATGAAGGATATTGTTAATGTGGGAAATTGTAGGAGGGGTACGGAGTGGGGCATAGGGAATCCTCTACATTTTTTATGTATCCTTTATGTAATCTAAGTATCTAAAAAAAATTTTTTTTTAATTTAAAATAAAAACTAAAATAAGTAGATGGCAAAAAACAAACAGAAAACCTCAAGCAAATCTGAAGTACAGCTAGGTTGAGAAGCATTGTTCTGGGCAATATTTGAAACTGCCTTGTTCTGGAAGAATGAAGTACCATTATAAAACTGATGAAATAGAAATTTAGAGCCACCATTAGTGATGTAATCCTGGAGACAGAATTAAGATATGCCTGACCCAAAATATGTGCTGTGATGATAGAGAATAGGTTAAGCCTATTAAATGCCAGAACCCCCAACTGCACCAATATTCAATAAAAAGAACAGCATTACCAGGCCTATTACTCTATACTTTTGTGCTAATATAGTTATTGAGCGATTCAAGGTTGCTTTGGTACCAGTGCTAAAAATCTGAGCTTTGAGTAATTAATAAGCTCTGCTTCACCATCTTACCAGTTAAAGCCCCATGCATTATACACATAAAATTTTCAAATCATGTGGCCACTTCTGGGAAAACATAGACTGACCCTTCTAGAGTAGAGGGATGTATGAATGATTATTGCGAGATAAACTAGGAAAAGTAGGTGCAGTAGGGTTAGAGAAGGCTTTGAATTCGGTCTAAGGCAAAATTTAAATATTGATGGAGCAAATAAAATAAAACAAAATAAAAAACAAAATAAAAATGGGAATCATTTTTAGAGTCTTAACAGTTCACCAGTAATAAAATATGCCTAACACAGCTTTGTGCAGTGGCAGTATCGTAGCCAATGAGGTTTATCCGAGACACGATTATTGCTAATTGAAAACTTTTCCCAAGTGCCGACTGGCAACACAACTGGAAAAAGACCTTGAATAAAAGGGGGAAACGGTAAAGACAAATGAGTTCAAGTGGCTAAGAGACTTCAAAGAGAGTCGGGAGGTCATCCCTGAGGTTACTCTTACGCACACCTCAGTAGGAGCTCATAGAACATCTAAGTGCCTATCACCCCACTCAGTGGGGTTCCTGAGAGCTCCAGAGACACCCTGGTCTTATATAAGGGGGGATAGCCCCAGAGACTGATGCCTTATCAATGGGTTCTATTTTGGAATCTGTGCTCCTGAGAGTGATAGAATTAGACTCAAATAAATCCTCCCTGCACATGGTTCACCAGTCCCTTCTATTCAAACCTACATGTGATGCTGGAGTTTCTTAGTTATACTTCCAGAGACTGGAGCCTCCCGCCTACCTATGTGCCAGGTGTGCATGAAATCTAGGTGGAGCTGCAACTCCTACCCTACAGCTTAATGGACTCATCCAAGTCACCTGGTGAGGAGACAACGATGGGAAATGGCCATCCCAGGGAATGGAGAGGGCCTGCATCTGCAGGCAGGATCATCCCACCCACCATATCCATGGGATATAAGCCCTCTCTCACTTGGAGTTGGAGTGGACATCACCATCCCAGTCGCCTCTGGATTGGGGGAAGAACTATGGACTAGAGTGGACTTGATGGTATTCTCTTGCTCACATATGGTGATTCTTGCAATGCAAGAAATTATAACAATGAGGTGGAGCCAGTGGCCACTTGACAGTTTTTGGGTAGGGAGGGGATGAGCAGTTGAAATACAGGGGCTTCTTTGGGAGTTGGAGGTTGTCCTGAGTACTGTTGTGGCAATGGATGTAGGCCATTTTAAATCAGCACACACCACTCAGAACTGAGTGGGAGAGAGTGTGGTCTACAGTGTGAACTGTGGTCTATGGTTGGTGGCAAGGCTCCAGGATGTGTAAGTTCATTGAGGTTGGTGGGCCACACTGTGGGAGATGTTTGTGTTGGATGTGGTGGGAGGTGTGGGAGGTGGGCAACATGGGAATCCCAGTGGGTTCCGTGTAATATTTTAGGTAATCTAAGCACCTCTTAAAATATATGTATATATATATATATAAATAACATTTTTGTAAGCAAATACACATATATGCATATATATTTATGTATCATTTTGCAAATGTTTGTATGTATTGTGAGAATTTTGATTTTTACCCATAATAAAAAAATAAATTAAAAAAAAAAAATGTTGTGCTGTTATCACCACCATCTGTTTCCAAAACTTTACAATCAACCCAAATAGAAATTCTGTGCAAATTAATTATTAACTCCCCATTCTCTATACCCAGTCCAGCCCCTGTTATCTATGTTCTGGATTATAACTCTGTGAGTTTGCTTTTTCTAATTATTTCATATCAGTGAGATCATACAATATTTGCCCTTTAGTGTCTGGCTTATTTCATTCAAAATAATGCCTTCAAGGTTCATCCATGTTGTCACATGAGCCAGAACTTCATTCCTTTTTAATGCTGAATAGTTTTCTATTATATGTATATATCACATTTTGTTTACCCATTCATTGTTTGATGGACACTTGGGTTGCTTCTAACTTTTGGTAATTGTGCATAAAGCCACTAAGAACATCAGTGTGCAAAAACTGAGTCCTTGCTTTCAATTCTTTTGTATATGTACCTAGTAGAAGGATTGCCAGGTCATATGGTAATTCTATACCTAGTTTCTGAGGACCTGCCAAATTGTCTTCCACAGCGGCTGTACCGTTTTACATTCCCACAAACAATGAATGAATGTTCCTATTTCACCACAAATTCTCAGTCATTTTAATTTTCTGTTTTATTAATAGTAACCATTCTAGTGAGTGTGAAATAGTATCCCAGTGTAGTTTCGATTTTATCTCCAAATAGCTAGTGATGTTGAGCATCTTTCCATGTGCTTTTTAGCCATTTCTATATCAAATTTGGAGAAATGTCTATTCAAGTCATTTACCCATTTTTTTAAACAAATCAATTTTATTGATGCAATATTAAAATACAGCATATATCAATCCAAATTCAGTGGTATTTGGTATAATCACTTAGTTGTACATTCATCTCTTCAATAATTTTTAGAGCATTTTCATTATTGAAAAATAATAATAACACTTCTTCTGCCGCTCGTGGTGCTGGCTTGTGTGCTCGTGTGGTGTGGACCTGAAGCGGCTGCTGAGGAGACTCTTTTGTGAAGCGGCTGCTGAGGAGACTTTGGTTCTCACCATGGCCGATGAAAAACCCAATGAAGGAGTCAAGACTGAGAACAACGATCATATTAATTTGAAGGTGGCAGGGCAGGATGGTTCTGTGGTGCAGTTTAAGATTAAGAGGCATACACCACTTAGTAAACTAATGAAAACCTATTGTGAATGACAGGGTTTGTCAATGAGGCAGATCAGATTCCGATTTGATGGGCAGCCAATCAATGAAACAGACACATCTGCACAGTTGGAAATGGAGGATGAAGATACAATTGATGTGTTCCAGCAGCAGACAGGTGGAGTCTGTTGAAAAGGAAGCCTGCTACTTTACTCCAGAACTCATTTCCTACAGACCAAGAAAACATCCTCAATTAGAAAAACCGCAATTTGGTTCCACCGCATCCTGACTACTACAGTATAGTTTTCTCTATTCTTTCATCCCCCCCCCTTCCTTTATTGTACATAAAGTACGTGGTGTATGTGCACAAGCATATTGCCTTTTTATTTTATTTTTTTTAACTAAATGGCCCATGGTATGTTTTGATCGAAATCAAATGGAGATGGATGGGGAAAAATACTGGTTCTGTAAAAATACTCTCTTTCTCCATTAGTGGTATGCTTATTCAGCTCTTACCTTTATATTCCAGTAAGTTATTCTGATCTCACTGTTTAACAAAAACCAACAACATAAAAAATCCTTCCATAACTTGTTTGATTGGAGAAATTTTAATGTTTTTCATTTATCATTGTAAAACCAAGGACAATTTTATAACTTTTTTGTAAATAGCTGCTACATGTAGGGCAATCTGTCTTTAAGTAGTGATAAATTACTCTAAAAGAAACGAATCCTAGATAGTTTTCCCTTCAAGTCAAGGATCTTGTTGTTTAAATGAACTTCTTGTTTAAAATGAAAAAAAAAATAAATAAATAAAAATAAAAACCAAAAACCAATTAACCAAACAAAACTCATCAGCTCAGTCTCTCTATACTTACGTTACTGTACATTGCTGCTATTCTGTTTCCTTTTCTTTAGTTACTTATATTTATAGTTTGTTATAACAGTCTTATATATGCAATTATCACCCATATTTGTGTTTTAGATGAGGTTTTACTGTCTTACACAGTTCCATAACATTTTTTAGCTTTCCTAAGACTTTTTTATCATCACTATTATACCTAAATAGTGGCTCTGCTAGTTACAAACACTAGGATGTGCTTTCACCATTTCTAATAATTTCCAAAGATTTATCAACAACTTTTTTACCAGTCTGCACAGATTATCTCCCAGCTTTCCATTCTCTACCCTTCTTCTGTTTTCTGGTGACCTATATTTTAATTTTTAACTTCATGAGTTTACACAGTATGTTTAATCCATACTAGCATAATCATACAGTATTTGTCCTTTTGTCTTGGCTTGCTTCACTTAACATAATGTCCTCCAGGTTCATCCCTGTTGTCATATGCTTCACGACTTCATTTCTACTTAACACTGCATAATATTCTATCGAGTGTATACTCCACAATTTGTTTATCCTTTCCTCAGTTGATGGACACCTGGGTTGTTTCCAACTTTTGACAATCATGAATAATGCCTATATGAACATCAGTGTGCAGATGTCTGTTCTTTACTCTCAGTTCTTCTGATATAAACCTAGTGATAGTCTATATTCAACTTGAGAACTGCCAAACAGTACTCCACAGTGGCTGTACCATTCTACATTCCCACTAAGAGTGAATAAACATCCCTGTATCTCCACATCCATTCCAACATTTAGTTTTCTGACTTTTTAATAGCGGCCAGTCTAATAGGTATGAAATGATATCTCGTAGTTTTGATTTGCATATCCCTAATCGCTAGTGATGTTGAACATTTTTTCTTGTGTTTCTTTGCCATTAGTATTTCTTCTTTGGACGATTGTCTTTTCAGGTCTTTTGCCCATTTTTAAAATCAGATAGTTTGTCTTTTTATTGTTGAGTTGTATGATCTCTTTATATATCATGGACATATATACATAACCCTTATCAGATATGTGATTGCCAAACATTTTCTCCCATTAGTCGGTTGCCTTTTCATCCTTTTGACAAGGCCCTTTGAGGTGCACAAGTGTTTAATTTTGAGGAGGTCCTATATATCTGTTTTTTGTGCTTTGGAAGTAAGGTTTAAGAAACTAATGCCTACCACAAGATCTTGAAGATTTTTTCCTCCATTTTCTTCTAGGAGTTTTATGGTTGTCACTTTTATATTTAGGTCCTTGATTTATTTTGAGTTAACTTTTGTATAAGGTATGAGATAGGTGTCCTCATTCTTAATTTGGGTATGGATATCCAGTTCTTCCAGCACCATTTTTTGAATAGACTGTTCTGGCCCAGCTGGGTAGGCAGAACAGCCACGTCAAAAATTATTTGACTGTAGCTGTGAGGGTCTATTTTTGAGTTCTTGATCAATCTCTGTCTTTATGCCAGAACCATGCTGTCTTTTCCACTGTAGCTAAGAAATTTATTTAAAGGTAGGAAGTGAAATCCTCCAATTTCATTCTTTTTTAAAGAACTTTTTGACTGTTGGGCCCCTTACCCTTCCAAATAAATTTAGTCATTGCTTTTCCATTTATGCAATAAAGACTGTTGGGAATTTTATTGGGATTGCATTGAATCTGTAAATCAGTTTGGGAAGAACTGATATCTTAATATTTAGTCTTCCATTCCCTGAACATGGAATGTCCTTCCCCTTATTTAAGTCTTCTTTGGGTTCTTTTAGCAATGTTTTTAGTTTTCTGAATACATGTCTTTTATGTCCTTGGTTGAATTTATTCCTAAATATTTGACTATTTTAGTTGCTCTTATAAATAGAATGTTTTTCTGATTTCCCCCTCAGATGCATATCAGTAATGTATAGAAATGCTATTTTTTTTTTTTTTAATGGTAGTAGGGCTAGGGATTGAATCCAGGAACTCATACATGGGAAGCAAGCACTCAACCATTGAGCTAGATCTGCTCCTCAATGCTATTGGTTTTTGCATATTAATCTTCTATCCTGCCACTTTACTAAATTTGTTTATTAATTCCAGTTATTTTTGGGGGGATATTTCAGTATTTTCTAGACATAGGCTCCTAACATCAGTGAATAGTGAAATTTTCACTTCTTCCTTTCCTATTTGGGTGCCTTTTATTTCTTTATCTAACCTGATTTCCCTGGCCAGAACTTATAGCACAATATTGAATAACAATGGTGACAGTGGGCATACTTGTCTGGTTTCTGATTTCAGTGAGAAGGTTTTCAGTCTTGCACCATTGAGTAAAATGCTAGCAGTAGGCTTTTCATATATGCACTTTACCCTATTGAGAAAAGTTCTTTCTATTCCTATCTTTTGGAGTGTTTTTTTAATCAAGAAAAGTTGCTGTATTTTGTCAAATGTCTTTTCTGCATCAATCAAGAGGATCATGTGGCTTTTATTCTTCAATTTATCAGTGTGTTTTATTTTTATTTTTTTTTGCCGGGAGGTCCGGGAATCGAACCCAGGTCCCTCCATATGGGAGACGAACGCCCAACCAGTTGAGCTACATCTGACCCCTTGTTTCTTAATATAGGCATTTAGGGCTATAAATTTCCCTCTCAAGACTGCCTTTGCTGTATCCCATAAGTTTTTTTTTTTTAAGATTTTATTTATTTATTCATTTATCCCCCCCTTGCTGCTTGTGCTCGCTGGGTCAGCTAACCACGCCGTGCGGGCGGGCTTGCCTTCACCAGGAGGCCCTGGGAACCGAACCCGGGGCCTCCCATATGGTAAACAGGAGCCCTACTGATTGAGCCAAAGCCGCTTCCCTATCAGTGTGTTTTAGTACATTAATTGATTTTCTTCTGTTGACCCACCTTTGAAAACCAGGAATAAAACCCATTTGATCGCACTGTATCATTCTTTTAATGTGCTTTTGGATTTGGGTTGTAAGTATTTTGTTGAGGATTTTTGAATCTATATTCATTAGAGATATTGGTCTGTAATTTTCTTTTTTCATAATATCTTTATCTGGTTTTGGTATTAGGTGATGGCTTCATAGATTGAGTTTGTTGCATTCTTTCCAGTTCAATTTTTTGGAGAGCTTGAGTAAGATTGATATTAGGTCATCTCTCTGTCCCTCACCCTCCTTGGATTTGTGAAGTACTGTCCTGGTCTGGTCTGCTGACCCCCAAAGCAGGTCCCTCCCTCAGACAGCTTTTGGCTTTTTCACCATTGTTTTTGTGAGAGAGTTGAGCCCTGCCTGACCACTCGATGCCATCTTCCCACAATCCTCCTTTTGCCCATTTTAAAATTGCTTTCTTTGCCTTTATATTGCTGAGTTGTAGGATTTCTTTATATATTCTACATACTAAATCCTTATCAGGAATGTAGTTTCCATATATTTTCTCCCATTAAGTAGGTTGTCTTCAGTTTTGTGATAGTCCTTTGATGCACAAAAGTTTTTAATTTGGAGGATGTCTCATTTATCTATTTTTTCTTTTGTTGTTTGTGCTTTGGTATAAACCATTGTCTAAACTAAGATCCTGAAAATGCTTCCCTACATTTTCTCCTAGGAGTTTTATATTCCTGGTTCTTATATTTAGGTCTTCTTTCAATTTTGAGTTAGCTTTTTTATATAGTGTGAAGTAAGGTACCTCTTTAATTCTTTTGCATATGGATATCCATTTCTCCCTGCACCATTTATTGAAGAGACTATTCTTTCCTAATTAAGTGGACTTGGCAGCCTTGTCACAAATGAATTGGCCATGAATGTGCAGGTCTATTTCAGAACTCTCAATTTGATTCTATTTGTCTATATATCTATCCTGTGCCAATCCCACTCCATTTTGAGCACTGTAGCTTTGTAATATACTTTAAAGTCAGGGGGTGTGAGTTCTCCAACTTAGTTCTTCTTTATCAGTATGGTTTTGGCTATTCATGGCCCTTAACCCTTCGAAAGAAATTCAATAATTTGGTTTTCCATTTCTGCAAAGTAGGCTGTTGGGATTGGGATTGCATTGAATCTGCAATCATTTTGGGTAGAATTGACATCCTAACAATATTTAGTCTTCCTATCCATGAGCATGTATGTAATGTCCTTCCATTTATTTATATCTTTTTTAATTTCTTTTAGCAAAGTTTTGCAGTTTTCTATGTATAAGTCCTTTACGCCCTAGATGTTTATTTCTAGATATTTGATTCTTTTAGTTGCTATTGCAAATGAATTTTTTTCTTGTTTACCTCCTCAGATTCCTCATTTTGGCACAATGCCAATTTTGGTATGTTGAGCCTATACCCTGCCACTTTCCTAAACTCAGTTCTGTCAGCTCTAGAAGCTTTGTTGTAGATTGTGGGGACTTTCTGTGTATGCACCATCTGCGAATAGTGAATGTTTTACTTCCTTTCCAATTTGGATGCCTTTTGTTTATTTTTCTTGCTTAAGTGCTTTGCATCTTGCTGGTGTTGGTGCATTTGATTATTTTGATGTGATAACTCTGAAGGTAGGTTTCTCCCTTTGCCTAGGGTTTTATTGCAGATTGGCTGTGTTATGGGTCTTCTTTGATTTTGGTCCAACTTATTCTGGACATTTAGAGTAGCTTTTGTTTATTCAGATTTTCTCAACTGTTCTTCATCTGGATATGCAGTACGGTTTTTAAGATTGGATTTTTTGTGCAATTATTTCATCTCCAGGAGAAAGCTTCCTTTCCTCTGTTCCTTCTCCAGGAATCTTAATCTGTTCTGTTTGTTTTTGTGTACATTTCTCCTTCAGTCCTATGATTTGTTTAAATTCTGTCCCTCACTCAGGGTTCCCTATTCCTTATACTTTTTAGTTCTGGACCTGTCCTTTCTTACATCAGCTCACTTTCCCCCTTTTAATTTTATCTTTCTGTGAGACTTTTCTCTGGCTCTGGTTTCTTTCATTAGGATATCCCATCCTGGAGAAAGAAATAGGGTCTATCCAGAGATGTAGGTCAATCCAGAAATGTCCGTTTTGCATTTATGTGGTTCAGCCATCAGAGGCTGGATTGAATGTGTGAAGCTCTCACCAAAAGTTCTAGCATGTTCTTTCTTCCCCCTCCCCCAGGAGCCCTTTATTATGTGGCACTATCAGTTGCTTGTGTTCCACCCTGGTTCTCTGCAGACTTGGGTCCCTGTGCCTGGATGTGCATGGGATTCTATCTTGCTGCTGTGAGTTCATCATACTTATCATACTCAGTACCCAAAGCCTTTCCTACATCGTCAGCCAAATGAAGCCATTACTGCTTATTAACCACACTGTTACTATTTTAATAACAGTGCTATTTAAAATATGGTAGGTATAATACATTTAAATGTAAGAATATGAAGTAATTATACTACTTATCTCATTCATTTTGAGTGAGAGATGTTTGTGGAAATTTTTAAACTTTGAGGTCATTTTTGTACCAACATCATTTCTGGGCCGATGAGTTATTTCAATGATGTTTGCTTTATATGAGAGGACTTTGTGAAGATGCAGTTAATTAAAAAAAAGTAATAGTTTTGAAAATAATCCATCAGCCATATGTCTTGAAAAAGTGGGTCAAAGTGTTCTACTATTAGCTAGTAATGATATATAGAAATTAGGGAGAACACATAGAGTTCTGAATGAAAGTAATGCAGATTTCTAGATCCATAAGTAAACCATCCTTCTGGATGCCTAATGTTCTAAAATATCTCCAAAGAGCGTGATTCCCTTGGTAGTGAATTTTAGTAGCTAATGTTATTAATCAGTAATTTTTATTTCTACTTAACCTAAGTTTGTAATGAGACCCTTTATTTTCAAAACTCCAAATATGTACTATTTTTATAAATAATCCCTTTGTCCTGAATACATAATTGATAGTTACCAGCTCTTCTTCCTTCAGCATTGCATGTCAAAAAATGCAGTAAGTAGTAACTCAGAGGTTTTGGTTAAATTTATAAATCCCCCTATTCAAAGATTCTAGAAAGGGTGAGATTTTTTAAATTTCATAAACTTTATTTTTCAAAATATACAGTTGGTTGGACCTGTTTATGCTTCTTCACCTGTAGCTGGAGCATCTCCACTCTTGGTGTGTCTGGTATAAATGACTTGAGCTCTGTGTTTTGAAACCAGCTTGACAAGTTCTCTACTAAGCAGCTCCTGAAGGGCTGCCCTGGCCAGGGAACCACAAATCTTCAATCTCTCAGAAACCACAGCAGGAGTCATAAGCTTTTAATTGGCAATTTGTCAGACAAGACTAAGTTGTTGAGCTTGTCTTGAACTTTTCCTTTGGAACAC
>JAKSZT010029687.1:0-11130 GCA_026826555.1 Tolypeutes matacus | reverse complement strand
CAGCATGTGAACTAGTGCATAGAGAACAGGTTGTGCTGCTAACAGAACCAGCAGCAGGACCTGTGTACAGTGCACATATTGTAGTGGTGACTTGAATCAGCAGATGGACACATGTACAGATCACAGGTTACCATGCTAACTAGAGCCAGCAGGTGGACCATGTACAGGCCACATTGTGGTGCTAAGTAGAGCCAATATGTGGACCATGTACTGACCACAAGATTGGTGTTGACTAGAACTGGCAGGTGGATCCATATACTGTCCACAGATTGTTGTGCTGACTAGTGTCAACAGATGGACCATGTACAGACCACAGGTTGTGATGCTGATTAGAACCAGCAGGTGGGCCCATGTTTTGACAACAGGTTGTGGTGCTGACTAGAGGCAGCAGGTGACCCGGTGTACAGAGAATAGTTTGTGGTGCTGACAGAGCCAGCAGGAGGACATGTGCCCTGACCATAGTTTATGTTGGTGCCTATAGCCAGCAGGTGGACTATTGTACTGACCACAGGCTGTGCTGCTGACTAGAGGCAGCAGGTAGACCATGTACTGACCACAGGATGTGGTGTTGACTGCAGCCAGCAGGAGGGCCTGTGTTGACCACAGGTTTTGGAGCTGACTATAGGCAGCAGGTGGACCATGTACAGACCACAGGTTTTGGTGCTGACTAGAACCAGTGTTGGATCTGGGTACTGACCACAAGTTAAGATGCTGACTAGAACAGTAGGTGGACGGTGTACTGCCCACAGGTTATAGTGTTGACATGAAACAGTAGTTGGGCCCGTGTACACACCACTGATTGTGGTGCTGATTGGAGCCAGAAGATGGATCTGTGTCCTGAACACAATCTGTGGTGCTGACTATACCCATTATGTGGACCATGTAGTGACCAAAGACTGTGGTCTTGTGTAGCACCAGCAGATGGACCGTGGACAGACCACAGGTTGTGGTGCTGACTAGAACTAGTAGGTTGATGGTGAACTGACCACAAGGTTGTTGTTGACATGTAATAGCAGGTGGACCCATGTACAGACCACTGGTGTGCTGCGGACTAGAGACATCAGGTGGACTGTGTACACACACAGGCTGCTGTGCTGACTAGAGCCACCAGTTTTATCTGTGTACCTACCACAGGTTGTGATTTTGTCTAGAACCAGTAGGTGGATCGTGTAATGACAAGGTGCTTCGGTACTGACTAGAAGCAGCAAGTGACCCTGTGTACAGACCACAGGTTGTAGTGCTTACTAGAACCAGCAGGTAGACCCATATACACACCAAAGTTTGTCATGCTGTCTAGAGCCAGCAGGTGGAACCTGTATTGGCTACAGGTTGTGGTGCTGACATAACTGGTACATGGCCCCATGTACAGAGCAGAGGTTGTGTTGCTGTCAAGAGACAGCAGGTGGACTCGTGTGCTGCCCACAAGTTGTGGTTCTGAGTAGAGACTGCAGGTGGACTGTGAGCTGACCACAGACTGTGCTGCTGGCTAGAACCAGCAGGTGGACAGTGTACAGACCCTAGTTTGAAGTGCTGAAAAGATGCAGCAGGTGGATCTGTGTACTGATCACAGGGTGTTGTGCTGACTAGAATCTGTAGGTGGACCGTGTACTGACCATAGTTTGTGATGCTGACTAGAGCCAGCAGGTGGAACCATGTACAGAGCAGAGGTTGTGGTGCTGACTAGAACCAGTAGTAGGTAGACCATGAAATTACAACAGGCTGTGGTCCTGGCTAGAACCAGTAAGTGTGCCATGTTCAAAGTACAGGTTGTGGTGTTGACTGGAACCAGCAGGTGTACAATGTACAGAGCCCAGGTTGTGGTACTCACTACAACCTGCAGGTGAACCCCTATACAAAGAAAAGGTTGTGGTGCTGACTGAAGCCAGCAGGTGGTTCATGTGTAGAGCACAGGTTGTGGTGCTGACAAGGACAAGTAGGTGGACCATATACTGACCACTGTGTGTGGTGCTGACTAGATCCAACAGGTGGACCTGTGTACAGACCACAGGTTATGGTACAGATTAGAGCCCGCTGGTGGACTGTGACTAGACCACAGTTAGTGGTGCTACAAGAAACACTAGATGTACCATGTACTGAGCACAGTTTGTGGGGATGAGTAGAGAAAGGATTTGGACCCATATACAGAGCACAGGTTGTGGTGCTGACTAGAGCCTGCTAGAGAACCCGTGTATGGACCCCAGGCTGTGGTGCTGACTAGAGCCAGCAAGTGTACCTGTGTACAGACCACAGGTTGTGGTGTTGACTAGAGCCATCAGGTGGTACTGTGTAAAGACCAAAGCCTGGGGTTCTAACTGGAGCCAGAAAGTGGACCCTTGTAGAGACCACAGTATTGGTGCTTATTAGAAACAGCAGATTGGCCCATGGACAGAGCATAGTTTGTGGTGCTGACTAAAATCAGCAGGTGGACTCTGTACTGACCACCATTTGTGGTGCTGAATAGAGCCATCAGGTGGACCCATGTACAGAGCACAGGTTATGGTGGTGACTGGAGCAAGCAGGTGGAATATGTACACACCACAGGTTGTGGAGCAGTGTAGAGCCAGTAGGTGGATGTGTGTACTGACTGCAAGTGTGGCAGTGACTAGAGCTTGCAAGTGGATCCGTGTACAGACCACAGGTTGTGGTACTGACTAGAAACTGCAAGTGGACCTGTTTACAGTCCACAGGTTGTAATGCTGACCTGAGCCAGCTGGTTGACTGTGTACAGGACACAGGTTGTGGTTCTGAGCTGAGTCAGCAGATGTGCCAGCGAACAGGCCATAGTTTGTGGTGCTTACTAGAACTAGCAGGTGGACTGTGTATAAACCACAAGCTATGGTACTGTCTAGAGCAAGCAGGTGGACCCATGTACAGAGTACAATTTGTGGTGCTGATAGAAACAGCATATGGACCCGTGTCCTGACCACAGGTCATGTTATTGACTAGGTCCAGCAGGTGGACCCATGTGGACCACCGCTTGTGGTGCTGACTACAGCCTGCAGGTGGACTGTGTACTGACCACAGGTTGTGGTGTTGATTAAATCCAGCTACTGATCTGTGTACAGACCACAGCTTTTGGTGGTGCCTAGAACCAGCAGGTGAACAATGTACAGAGCACAGGTTGTGTTACTCACTAGAACCAGCAGGTGAAACCATATACAGGGCAGAGTTTGTGACTAGAAACAGTAGTTGAACCTGTGTAGACCACAGGTTGTGGTGCTGATAAAGACAGTCTTGGCCCCATGTACTGACCTCAGGATGTGGTGCTGAGTAGAACCAGCAGGTGGACCGAGTACAGACCACAGGTTATGTTA
Organism: Tolypeutes matacus; assembly: GCA_026826555.1. NCBI lineage: Eukaryota > Metazoa > Chordata > Mammalia > Cingulata > Chlamyphoridae > Tolypeutes > Tolypeutes matacus. Next base: position 7,816 of record JAKSZT010029687.1, on the reverse strand, counting down.
CTGATATAGCCAGCAAGTGGCCCAGTGTACTGACCACAGAATGTGGTGCTGTATAGTACCAGCAGGAGGACAAGTGTTCTGACCACAGGTTGTGCTGCTGACTAGAGCTAGATGGTGGACCATGTACAGACCACAGGTTGTGGTGCCCATTAGAATCAACAGGTGGAAAGAAGTTCAGAGCAAGTTTGTGGTGCTGAGTAGAACCAGTATGTGGACCCATGTAGACCACATATTGTCATGATGCCTAGAGTCAGCAGGTTGGTCCATGTACAGACCACATTTGGGCTGCTGAATAGATCCAGCAAGTGGACCATGTACAGACCACATGTTGTGGTGCTGACTAGAATAAGCAGGTGGAACTGTGTACTGAACAGTTTGTAGTGCTGAACACAGCCAGTAGGTTGACCCGTGTACACGGCACATGTTGTCATTCTGATAGAAGTGGCAGGGAGACACAAGAACTGACCAGTTTGTGGTTTTGACTAGAGTAGGTGAACCCGTGTAGACCACAGTTTGTGGTGCTGACCAGAGCCAGCATTTGGACAGTGTACAGACCTGAGGCTTTAGTGCTGATTAGGGCCAGCAGGTGGACCCAGGTTCATAGCAATGGATGTGGTACTGACTAGAACCAGCAGGTGTACCATGTACAAAGTACACGTTGCTGTGCTCAATAGAACCAGCAGGTGGAAACGTGTACAGAGCAGAGGTTGTGGTGCTGACCAGAACAAGTAGATGGACCTGTGTATGCCACAATTTGTTCTGCTGACTAGAGCCAGCAGGTGGAGCCATGTACTAAACACAGGTTATGGTGCTGAATAGAGCCAGCATGTGGGCACGTGTACTGACCACAGGCTGTGGTGTTGACTAGAGCCAGCAGGTGGACACAGGTAGAGAGCCTATGTTGTCATGCTTACTAGAGCCAGCCACTGGGCCATGTACAGACCATAGGTTGTGGTGCTAACTAGAGCCAGTATGTGGACCATGTACTAACTATAGGTTGTGATGCTGACTAGAATTAGGAGGTGAATCTGTGTACAGTCCACAGGTTGTGGTGTTGACTAGAATCAGCAGATGGATCATGTACATAGCACAGGTTGTGGTGCTTATTAGAACCAGCAGGTAGACCGATGAGCTGACCACAGGTTGTGGTGCTGACTAGTGCCAGCATGCAAGCCATGTACAGAGCAGATGTTGTGGTGCTGACTAGAATGAGCAGTTGGACCCATGTACAGAGCAGAGTTTGTGGTTTAGACCAGAACCAGGAGATAGACCCGTGTAGACCACAGGTTGTGGTGCTGGTGATAACCAGCAGGCGGACCCGTGTACAGAGCAGACATTATGGTGTTGACTAGAACCAGTATGTGGACTCGTGTACAGAGAAGAGGTGTGTTGCTGATTAGAACCAGCAGGCAGACACATGTACTGACCACAAAATGTGGGGCTGACTACAGCCATCAAGTAGATGGTGTAGTAGCCACAAGAACCAGTAGGTGGAATGTAGACAGACCACAGGTTGTGGTGCTGACTAGGAACAGTAGGTGGACCTGTGTACTGACCACAGATTGTGGTGCTGACTAAAATTAGTAGGTAAATGGTGAACTGATCACAAGTTGTGTTGTTGATGTGTAATAGCAGGTGGACCCATGTACAGACCACTGGAGTGGTTCTTACTAGAGACCGCAGGTGGACTGTGTATAGACCACAGGCTGTGGTGCTGACTAGAGCCAGCATGTGTATCTGTGTACCTACCACCGGTTCTGGTTTTGACTAGATCCAGTAGGTAGATCATATAATGACAACATGCTTTGGTGCTGACAAGAAGCAGCAGGTGGACCGATGTACAGATGACAGTTTGTTTGCTGACTAGAGCCAAGAAATGGACCCGTGTACAGACCACAGGTTGTAGTGCTGCCTAGGGTCAGCAGTTGTATCTGTGTATACACCACAGTTTGTGGTTCTGGCTAGAGCTAGCAGCTTGACACATGTACAGAGCAGATGTTATGCTGGTGACTAGAACCAGTAGGTGGACTCGTGTACATAGAAGATGTTGTGGTGATGATTAGCATCATCAGGAGTCTCCATGTCCTGACCACAAGCTGTGGTGCTGACTAGAGCCATCAGGTGGACCATGTAGTGACCACAGATTGTGGTCCTGACTAATACCAGCAGGTGGACCATAGACAGAATACAGGTTGTGGTGCTGACTAAAACCAGTAGGTGGATGGTGTACTGACCACATGTTGTGTTGTTGATAAGAAAGAGCACGTGGATCCATGCAGAGAACACTGGTTGTGGTGCTGACTAGAGACAGCAGGTGGACCAATTACAGAGTACAGGCTGTAGTGCTGACTAGAGACAGCATAATACTAGAAACAGTATCCATGTACTGACCATAGGATGGGGTGCTGACTAGAACCAGGAGGTGGACCCATGTATATAGCACAGGTTTTCATGCTGAATAGAGCCAGCAGATGGAACCATGCACAGAGCACAAGTTGTAGTGCTGATTAGAACCAGTGTGTGAACCGGGTAGTGATCACAGGCTGTGTTACTGACTAGAGCCAGCAAGTGGACCTGTGTACTGACCAGAGGTTGTGGTGCTGACTAGAGCCAGCATTTGGACTCGTGTAAAGGCCTCAAGTTATGGTGCTGACTGGAGCTAGCAGGAAAACCAATGTACAAAGCAGACATTGTGGTGCTGACTAGAATCAGTAGATGGACTAGTGTACAGAGCAGTTGTTGTGGTGCTGACCAGAGCCAGCAAGCAGACACATATATTGACCACAGGCTGTGGTGCTGACTAGATCCAGCTGGTGGACCCGTGTAGAGACCTCAGGTTGTGGTGCTGAAAGGGCCAGCAAGTGGACCCGTGTTGACCATTTGTTGTAGTGCTAACTAGAACCAGCAGGTGGACCCATGTACAGAGTCCAGACTGTGGTGATGATTTGAGCCAGCAAGTGGACCCATGTACAGAGCACAGGATGTGCTGCTGTTTGGAACCAGTAGGTGAAATGTGTACTGATCAGAGGTTGTGATGCTGACTAGAGCCAGCAGGTGAACTAGTGTACAGACCACCGATTGTGGTGCTGACCAGAGGTAACTTTGTATAATTTTACAGAGCACAGGTATGGTTCTGGCTACACAACCAGGAGGTGTAACCACATACAGACAACAGGCTGTGGTTCTGACTAGAACCAGCAGGTCGGCCTGTGTACATACCACACTGTTTGTGCTGCTGACTAGAGCCAGCAGGTGGACCCCGGTACTACCCAATGTTGAAGTGTTACTAGAGCCAGCAGGTGGTCCCATATATACCACAGGTTGTGATGCTGATGACAGCCAGTAGGTGGAATGTTTACTGATGACAGGTTGTGGTCACTCTAGAGCCAGCAGGTGGATCCATTTATTGACCACAGGTTGTGAGTCTGACTAAAGACAGTAGGTGGACAGTGTACATGCTACAAGTTATGGTGCTGAACTAGAACCAGAAGGTGGACCTGTGTACAGAGCATAGGTTGTGTTGCTGATTAGAACCAGTAGGTGAGTTTGTACTGATTGCAGGTTGTGGTGCTGACTAGAGCCAGCAGATGGACCATGTACAGAACACAATTTGTGTTGCTGAGAAGAGCCAGCAGGTGGACCTGAATACAGACCACAAGTTGTGGTGCTGACTAGAACCAGTAGGTAGACCCTGTTCAGACCACAGGTTGTGGAGCGACTAGAGCCAGCAGGTGAACTATTTACAGACCATAGATGTGGTGCTTACTAGAACCAGCAGGTGGACCCATTTACAGAGCACAGGTTGTGGTGCTGACCAGAGTATGCAGGTGTACCATGTCCAGAGCATATGTTGCAGTGCTGACTAGAGCCAGTGGATAGACCCTTGTACAGACCACAGGATTTGGTGCTGACTAGAGCCAGCAGGTGAACCGTGTAGGTTCCATGTACAGAGCAGAGTTTGTAGGACTGACTAGACCCAGCAGGTGGACCCATGTACATAGCAGCGGTTGTTGTGCTGACTAGAACTAGTAGGTGGACCCATGTAGACCACAGTTTGTGCTGCTGACTAGAGCCAGCAGGTGTTCCATGTATAGAGCACAGGTTTGTTTCTGACTAGAACCAGCAGGTGAGCCTTGTACATAGCAAAGCTTGTGCTGACTAGAGTAGGCAGGTGGACTTTGTATAGACCACAGGATGTGGTGTTGACTAGAACCAGCAGAATGACACATGTAGAGAGCAGAAGTTGTGGTGCTGACTATAACCAGTAAATGGACCCTAGTAGACCACAGGTTTTGGTGCTGACTAAGGCCAGCAGGTGTATACACATACTGGCCACTTATTGTTGTGCTGTCTAGAGACAGCAGGGGCACCATGTACTGACAACAGGTTGTGGTGCTGACTAGAGCCAGCTGGTGGACCCATGTACATGGCCCAGGTTGTGGTGCTGACTAGAAGCAGTAGGTGGACCGTGTATTGACAACAGGCTACCGTCCTGACTAGAATCAGCAGGTGGACCCATTTAAAATCAAAAGGTGCTGACTAGAGACAGTAGGTGGATGGGTATACAGAGCACAGGTGGTGGTGGTGTCAAGAACCAGTAACTGGACCATGTAATGGCCAGAGGCTGTAGTGCTGGCTAGATCCAGTAGGTCAACCAGTGTACAGACCACAGATTATGGTGTTGACTAGAGCTAACAGTTGGCTACTGAACAGTCCACAGTTTGTTGTGCTGACTAGAAACAGGTCGTTGAACACGTACAGACCACAGGTTGTTGTGCTGACTAGAACCAGTAGGTGGAATGTGTTATTTTTTTTTTCATATATATTTTAAAAGATGCTTAGATTACATAAATGTTACCCAAAAATTACTGGGATTCCCATGATCTCCACCTCCCATACCTCCCATAACATCTCACATAAACATCTTTCATTAGTGTGGCACATCACCTGCAATGGATATACACATCCAGGGGCTTTGCCACTAAGCATAGACCACAGTTCCCATCGTAGACCACACTCTCTCCCACACAGTTCTGCATGTTATATGCTGATGTAAAATGGCCTCTATCCGTCGCCACAACATCACTCAGGACAACCCCCAAGTCCTGAAAAAGCCCCTGTATTAAAACTTCCCTTCCCCTCCCTGCCCCAAAAGCATCTAGTGGCCACTGGCTCCACCTCACTGTTATGATTTCTTCCATTGCTTGAGTCACTATATGTCTACAACAGAATACCATTAAAACCACTCTAGTCCATGGCACTTCCCCCACTCCTGAGGGGAATGGAATGGTGATGTCCACTCCATCTCCAAGTGAGAGTGGGCTTATATCCCATGGATACGGTGGATGGGATTATCCTGCCTCAGCTGCAGGCTCTCTCCATTCCCTGGGATGGCTGTTGTCCATCATCGTCTCCTCACCAGGTGACTTGGGTGAGTCTATTGAGCTGTAGAGTAGGAGTTGCAGCTCCACCGAGATTCCAAGCACAGCTGGCACATAGGCAGGCCAGACGCTCCAGTCTCTGGAAGTACACCTACAAACTCCAGCCTCACAGATAGGTTTGAATAGAAGGGACTGATGGACCATGTGCAGGGAGAACTTATTTAGTCCAACTCTGTCACTCTCAGGAGTACAGATTCCAAAGTAGAGCCCATGTTAAGGTGTGAACCTCTGGGGCTATCCCCCCTTATATAGGACCTGGGTGTCTCCAGAGCCCTCAGGAGCCCCTCTGTGTGGGATGATATCCACCTTGGTGTTCTATGTGATCCTACTGAGGTGTGTGTAAGCGTTACCTCTGGGATGACCTTCTGACTCTCTTTGAAGTCTCTTAGCCACGTGAACTCATTTGTCTTTACCTTTTCCCCCTTTTATTCAAGGATTTTTTCAGTAGTGTTTCCAGTTGGCACTTGATATTAATCCCCTGTTGCCAGGGAGGCTCATCCCCGAGAGTCATGTTCCACATTGGGGGTAGGTAATGCATTCATAGGCTGAGTTTGGTCCAGAGAGAGGCCACATTTGAGCAACAAGGATGCTCTCAGATGATAACCTTTATGCACCCCATAACAGTAGGCCAAGTTTCAATTACAAGAGCAAAGACTCATAAAGATAGTCATCAATAACATGAACCCAACAGTGGGCCATCCTCTTTTGCCAGACACTGCCCCTGTACTCATGGGACAGTTGCTGCTCCCTTGGAGAATGTGTCAGGCCTCTCCAGGCTGGGAATTCAGTATTCCCTCAATTATTGAGTGATTCTGTACCCACCATGACCATGCCCCATCCCTCGATCATTTGAACAATTTTATATATCTTTCATGTATATTCAGATGAACTTCCTCCCATGAATCCGCCATCCCAGACACCCCCTACCAAGGATTCTCTGCAGCCCCCATTGTAACCCTTCTGTGATCTAAATCTTCCTTGAAGATGAAGCCCATATAATAACCAAATAGAGTTAATAGGAAAGTGAAATAATAATAAGCTTAAGTGCAAGTGATAAAATACAAGGAAACTCAGAATAATAAAATATTATTAACGGATTGAGACATTCAAAAAAAATGGGAAAAAAACAAACAAAAAAAATTTTTAATTATTTTTTAATTTTATTTTTTCTCCTTTTATCACTGTGTTATCGGATGTCCGGTGTGCTGTGACACCTTCCCCCTCTCAATCCCCATTGTCTCCCAATTTTTCATTAATTTTCAAAGAAGTTTTAGGTCACAGCAAAGTCACATACAGAGTGCCGGAGATTCCCAGATACCGAACCACTCCCCCTTCCCCATCCCATATTAACCCCCCCCTTTTTTTGGATGTTAGCATTGTTATAACTGTTATACAGATAGCAAAATATAGCAACTAAACATTGTCAATGATTTACAGTATAGTTTACAATTTAGATGATACAGTTTAATAATTTTGATGATATTTACCATGTCCTGTGTCCATTACTGTAAGGTAATGAAAAACCTTCCCCATGACCACCAAACACCCCATTAGATCTTGACTGTTCCCTTCCCCCCAGCCCCCCAGGGCCCATGATACCACCCTATCCCAACCCATGGAATGTCAAGATTCACAGTTACATGCCCTGGGAATTTGAACCTGCCCTTCCTAATCCACCCACCCGCCAGTGCTGCACCACCAAACCCAGGAACACCACCACCCATCTGCCCCATCACCCAACATGCAACCACACTCTATCCCTTTACCATAGATTATGTCCATATGGGAGATGGCTCAAAGCCTGCTCTTCTCTTACTCTCCCTTGTTAACCTATCTTTCAGACAATGGTTCTCAGAGACTGCTCACTTTCCTTAGTTCAGATCAGTGAGGTCATATACTGTTCATCCTTCAGTGCCTGGCTTGCTTCACTCAACATAAGGTCTTCAAGATTCATCCACGTTATTCCATGTGTTAGCACTTTGTTCCTTCTTACAGCTGAGTAATATTCCATTGTATGTATGTACCACATTTTGCTTATCTCGTCTGTTGATGGGCACCGGGGCTGATTCCAACTTTTGGCAATGGTGAACAATGCCACTATGAACATTGGTGTGCATATATCTGTTTGTGTTTTTGCTTTCAGTTCTTCTGAGTATATACCCAGCAGTGGAATTGCTGGACCATACGGAAGATCTATTGTTAGTTTTCTGAGGAACCGCCAAACAGTCTTCCACAGTGGCTGGACCATACCGCAGTCCCACCAGCAGTGGGTGAGGGTTCCTATTCCGCCACATCCTCTCCAGCATTTAGTGTCTCCTGTTTTTTTTTTTTTTTATTATTATGGGTAAAAATAAAAATTCTCACAATACATACAA
>JAKSZT010029681.1:0-19905 GCA_026826555.1 Tolypeutes matacus | reverse complement strand
ACTAGAGTGGACTTGATGGTATTCTCTTGTTCACATATGGTGATTCTAGCAATGCAAGAAATTATAACAATGAGGTGGAGCCAGTGGCCACTTGACACTTTAGGGGTAGGGAGGGGATGAGCAGTTGAAATACAGTGGCTTCTTTGGGAGTTGGTGGTTTTCCTGAGTACTGTTGTGGCAACGGATGTAGGCCATTTTAAATCAGCACACACCACTCAGAACTGAGTGGGAGAGAGTGTGGTCTACAGTGTGAACTGTGGTCTATGGTTGGTGGCAAGGCTCCAGGATGTGTAAGTTCATTGAGGGTGGTGGGCCACACTTGTGGGAGATGTTTGTGTGGGATGTGGTGGGAGGTGTGGTAGGTGGGCAACATGGGGATCCCCGTGGTTTCCGTGTAATATTTTGGGTAATTTAAGCAGCTCTTAAAATATATGTGTATATATATATATCTATATATATATATCTATATATATATATATATACATATAACATTTTTGTAAGCAAATACACATATATGCATATATATTTATATATCATTTTGCATATGTTTGTATGTATTGTGAGAATTTTGATTTTTACCCATAAAAAAAAAAAAAGATTATTGAATGAAATTGCTTCCAAAACCATATTTTCAATGTGTGTATGTTGGTTGATGACTCTGATTCCATCAGTTTTTTTTTTTTTTTTTTTTTACCTGTCTTTCTACAAATCCTAGCATTACTTAGGTAAGGATTACATGATATGTGTATGTATAATAATAATATCCCCTTTTTTGAGATAAAACTAATACACATGAACTTTGAGATTAATACTTACCATAAGTTAATGCTGTTGAAAATTTTCTTCCAGTATTATCTGTCTAGAAATTTGTTAACCTCTAGTTTTTCCCACAACTAAAATATGTAACCCCTTTAAGGAGCATGGAATTTCTCTGATATAAGATTTGTTTTCCTTGAAAGAACTTATATTTAAATTGCAGTGCATTATTGTTTTCTGAGGTAAGATAAATCAATCTAAAATTTTGTTCAGGTTCTGTCAAATAGAAAGTCACCTATATAGTTTTGTACCACGAGTATACCAGGAGCTACTGTGACCTCGAACAGCGCATTATATCCCTTAGATTTTCACCTGATAATGCCAAGGCACCTCTTATATTGAGGATTGCAGATAATGCAACATTTGCTCATCTAGGGAACTAATTTCCAAGGAAGATTGCTTGACATGATGCCAAGGATAAAAGTTCAAGGACTAATGTATCCGTGTCAGGTTTGTACCAGAAATTTGCCTTCCCCTTAGAAGACACATAATGTTGAGCAGGATTATAGGTATTCTTTAGAAAAAATAAAATTGTAGCTATTTCGAGAGAAATGATTAATTAACCCATGGCTAAAAGCTCATTAGCAACCATGTTTGTAATAACATATTTTTCACAAAGGAATAATTTAATATTTAAAAGTATGACTCTATCATTGGACTAAACATTGTTCATTATACAAAAATTATTAAAGAATAAAATTCAAAGAAAAAATTGAAATTATTCATAAATTTGTTATTCTTTAGATATATATTTTTTCCAAGTATTTTCTTTTGTGCATATAAAGCCTCTTTATGTTTATGTATTTATATAATTTTATCACAGCTGAATTTCAGTTACTTTTATTTAATATTGTTTATTATTTATTATAGACCTTGACTTATGTTTAAAAAGACACTTGGAAAATCTACAATTTCAAGTATTTTTCATTGACTGGTGTGACATTACTAACTTCTTTCTAGGAAGGTGCAACAGCTGATGAATGGGCATTTTTGAGACATCACAAAGAAAACATGAATTTTCTCTAGTCAGGTTAGGGAGTATAAACTAATCAATCAACATAACAAATGTACTGTTTTATTCAGCCACAAAATTGCATCTCCAACTTCTTTTATTATTTTAGTGTGCTAACTTTTATTATATTAAGAGAAATAGGACAGAAAAAAATAAAATTCATTGCTGAGATAAGTAAAGATTTTCTTCTATATTCAAATAGATGAAATCCATTCCTGTGAATCTTTCATTAATTTCTGATAATGATATCAATTTCCATGTAGATTTAAATGCTGGTTCAAGAAAATCTGTATATATGGCAGAATTTCGGGAGACAATATGATGAAATGGATCAAGGAATTACAAAATAATATACTATATATTTGATGAACTTTTGAATGTACAATTATTCAATTCATCAAAAATTCAAAGATAATGAGAAATGCTTATTTGCAGATTAAAAGGCCAGCATCAATGAATCTCACAATAGGTGACCATGGGTTTAATATATTCTAAGTCAATACCACCTCAATAGGGTCTGCTCACTCCTTAAATATCACCATGAGGGAGTTTGCCTTCCAATACTGAAACCATTTTATAGTCTTTAAGTGTACTTTCAAATAATACAGTCAAAGAGAGAATACTTTTAAAATTTTATGAGTAACCATTTTTGTTGAGTCTTTATTGGTGGAATTTCAATATATGTTCTTGTGAAATTGGAATGATAAATGATTTTACTAATCTTGATTTGCTTGAGCTTCCATTTTATCCAGGGAGTTATAAAGAAGAAACAGAGATTAACTGAAACAAGCTGACATACCAATAATCTTTTACAGTGCTGATGAAACCCCTTGTCCCAGAATGAGAGGAAGAAATGCATCAGAGTTCAAGCTGACACCAACAGGGCTTGAAAATCATCACCATAATCTTGCATCAACATCCTGCTTGCTGATCAACAAACCAGGCCTCACAGACACCTGCTCACCCCATAGTCTCCTAAGACATGGAAAGCATGTACCAAGCGTAAATCACACCCCCTTTATCCCTCCTTATACCTTCCCTTTCTCTCAAGCAGCTATATAAGCTACCTCCTAAATCAATCTATTGATTAGAAACCTCTTTTGGAGCTGCTCCTGCATTAATGCATCTTTAGCTCAAAAAACTTACTTTGCAAACCCTTTTTTAAGTCATAGAGTAATAAACTAGAATACAGGTTACTATGGCCTGGATTGGGGGTAGGTAATTGGAAGATAAAATTTAACTGCTCCAGAGTTTCAGTTTGGATTGATGGTAAAATTTTGTTATTGGGTGTTGGTGATGGTAGAACAAGAAGGTGAATATTAACACCACCAAATTCTATACTAGCAAGTGGATAAAATGCAAAATTTTAGGTTATGTAAGTGTGGTGTTTTGAGACTGTAAATTCCCTAGAAAATCATGTTCTTGGAGCTGAACCTATTGTGGGTGAAATGTTTTTAAGTTACTTCAGTTAAGATGTGGCCCAGAGTGGGTCTTAATCCTCTTACTGTAGTCCTTTATAAGAAAATGAAATTCAGACACAGAGAAAGCCATGGAAGAAATTAGCTGGAAGCAACAAAACCTGAAAGAGAATAGAGGGACCACCAGATGCTGCCATGTGCCTTGTCATGTGACAGAGAAGTCCACAATTGCTGGGAGCCATTCATTAGGAAGAAGGTATCATCTTGATGGTGCTGTGATTTGGACATTTTCACAGCATCTGAACTATACGCTTATAAACTAATGAATTCCCATTGTTAAAAGTCAACCCATTTCTGGTATATTTGCATTTCAGTAGCCTAGCACACTAGAACAGTATATTAAGGTATAAAAATTTTGAAAACCTATAGAACTGTACACCACAGTGTACTCTATTATAATCTATGGATAACAGTTAACAGTTTGTTCATAACAGTATTGTTTCAACAATTGTAACAAAAGCATCACACATGATAAAGTGTTAATAATGGGGAAAACTATTGGTGTTGTTGAGATGGTATATGTAATTTATGTACATTCTACATGATTTTTCTGTAACACTACAACTTTTCTAATAAAAAAAGTAATAATAAAGAAGAATATATTATTATACCTCTTCACATAAAATGTAAGAACCCTAAAAATTTCCAACATCTTTAAATTAGAACACTATCCTGTAATTAGATGTATTTTGTAAAATGGGAGAGAAATGGGATGTGTTCCCATATGTTCAGTCTTTTATGTACTTATATCAACATAAAAATTTAACAAAAATTGTAAAACTATTGTTCACAGAGAAAGAGCTCAGGCAAAGTAGGCTAGATCTGGTTCACCATACTCTACCTAATCTTCAATTAAACCTGTATTGACTGATTCAAAACCAGATGATAATTTAATCTTATGACACATGATAGCTTCCTCAATACCCCCTCCATATGCAAGGGAAACTGAAATGAGACTTACGGAGGAACCCATTAATCCTTGAAAGGTCACTAATTCAGCTTTATACCATTCATTGCCTACTAGTCTAGAAGGAACATTCTCCCCATACCACACCTAATAGGTTACTCAATTCGGCTTGGGGACTGCTCAATTCCAGGCAAGACTATTTCCACTCAGACAAGCCCTTGAAGTCCTGAATTGGGAAGTACACCCTAGGGGGTTTCTATATGTACATTCTCCCTTCCTACCAATATGACCCTCTGTTTTAGTTTGCCAAACAGCTGCCTATGTAAAGTATCATAAATCTGTTGGCTTTTATAAAATAGATTTATTTGGGGGTAGAACCTTACAGTTACCAGGCCATAAAGTGTAAGTTACTTCTCTCACCAAAGACTGTTGTCATGTATTGGAGCAAGATGGCTGCCTATGTCTGCAAGAGTTCAAGTTTCCTAGGTTCCTCTTTTCCCAGGATTCATTTTTCTCTAGTCTTGGCTCCTCTGCTCTCTCCACAAAGCCAGCTGTATACTACCAGGAAAATGGCTTGTGTCTCTTCCCGGGGCCTTTTCCCTTTCCTCACGACCAAGCTCCTTTGTGTGCTTATTTACTTGGGGCTCCAGATAAAAAATTCCCAACTTCTTTCTCTGCAGTGCAGTTTCTCTGTGAGTCCCCACCAACCAAGGATGTGGGGACTCAGTGTCCTACTGATGTGTCCCAGTCAAAGTCTTAATCATTATTAATCAAGTAAAAGTAGAACCTCTGAATCCAATACACTCTAATATACTCAGAGGAAAAGACCAGTTTAAAAACATAATCCAATATTTCTTTTTGGAATTCATCAATAATATTAAACTGCTACACTCCACCCTTTGATTTCCAAAAAGACATTACAATATTCAAAAAATTTTGTTTCAGTAACAATACTAAGTACAAAATCATATCACAATCAATTTAAAGAAATACAGATTGTCTTGAGGCAAAGTCCCATCTGGCTGTATACCTTGGAAATGTACAAAACAATATATCTGCTTCCAATACACAAATGGACAGACAAAGGATAAATATTTCATTATCATCAAGCATCTGGGTGTTGACCAAGCTCTAGACCTTACCCCAGAGTACTGGGGTGATGGCCACACTTTACCTAAGCTTTGGATTAGAGTCTTAAACCCTCTAATACAGTGAAGTGAAGACAACATCCTCCCTAACCTTTGGCATACAGGCTCAAGCCTCTCAGAGCAATGAGCTGACCACTTGGCCTTCCTTATTTCATGGGGGACAGGCCGGATTCTCTCAGACCTATTGGGCATTGACCTCAACCTCCCTAATCCTTGAGGAATGTGCCCCACCCTCTACCTGGTTCACTCTCCCTGAACATTGGGCAGGATCATACACCCTATTCAACTGCCAGGGCAAACTCACCCTCTATGTACACATGTTGGGGTTCCTTTCTTGGCCCAAGGCAATATCTTAATTCCAGATCTCAGTTTCCAAGGTTTTCCTCTTAAAGCTGTTTCTCCTTCAGTCTCTCCTTTCCACATCACTTTTATTCCAGGTTGACAGCAATTTTGTTCATACAGTTCTCTCAAAAAGTTTGTTGGTTTAGCATGCAGGAAGCAGGGGCCCAAGCCATCAGATAGTAAGACTTTTCACAAGTCTTTCTGAAATAACTGCCTCTACAATCCTGATTTACAAGTTCCAAGTTTAGTTGAGTTCTCAAATGGGGCACTATCATCTGGAAGCTTGATTTCCAGAGGCTTGGATTTCCCAGAATCAGCTTCTATTCTTTTTGTGCCCAACAATTTAGTCTTCAGATTATCTCTCTCATCTTGTATTTTACTATAATCTGTAAGAAGGAGCCAAGCCGCATTATCTGAGTTTACTTTGGAATGCTTCAGGTAAATGTCTAGACTTGCCATTTTGAAATTCTGCCTTCCATATAAAACCATAAAAAACAAATGGCTCATCACTCCCAAGGGCCCCAGGTGTTTGAGAATTCTCCTTTCTTTCACATGGCAGGATATATAGAGAGCTGAAAATCTTTGTTAATAATGAATACATTATTCATTATTAAAGTACAATGTGTTTAATAAAGTACTATGAACTCTCCCAGCCATTCCTACAAAAATGACTATCAGAAAGGATGTATGGCTTGATATTGTCTTTCAAGTGCATTAATCATTGGGTAGTAATCAAAGGGATGGGTTGGGCCATCATATTGAAATATATATTGAAAGAAATCAAAGATAAATTTGATGAAGCTTTTTTTTACAAGGAAATATGTGCATTTGTGTGTGCTTATATGCGTGTGTGATTTTTATCTCTTTGAAGAAGACTAAATTCCTTGAGAAAGTAGTTTGCTTATTCATATTTGTGTTCTTCAAAGGCTCTGCCGAATGTATCAAACACAAAATATACAAGTAAATATTGGTCACATTGTGGCATATACGAGGATGTATTTGTCAATGCATGAATTTATGCACCCATGCTATGTAATGATAATTTTCCTTTGTTTGTTTATTCGGGAAAGCATAGTGGTAATTCTCAAGGTTAAATGTAGAAGACTGTCCACATAAGAAAGAAATATAAAACATGAGTGCAATAGCATGCTTAACTCTTTTTAAAATAATGAATAGTACTAGATAATCCAACATTTCAAGAATTCAAAAAAAACAAAATATTCAATGAAAATAAAAATTATTAGAATTAAACTGATACTTTGACATCATGTACAAAGTCAATATTAAATCTATACAAAAAATTTGAAAGTGAGCATGAGAAATAAAAATACACTTCAAAACAAAATTATAAATATTAAAGTAATAAAATTTCATATAAGAGAGAATATTTTAATTTTATTTTTATTATGCAGAGTAGGGTCAAGGTATTGCTGTTTCTCTTTGGGTTTTTGCTGTTCATTTAGCAGCATGGCTGACTAGATTATTTCCTTTTGCAATCAGGTTATTTTTCAGATGCCCTGGACAATGGACAATACTTGCTATTTCTTTTGGCAACATAATGGATTCTAAAAGGGCTAATATGACTTCTGCATGTATAATTTCTTTCTTCATTGAGGTTATTAATCCTCTCTTTCCAAATGGATCCATGTGCATGGGCTACTGAAAAGACATATTTTGGATTGGTATAGAAGATGACTCTTATTTTTTCCCAGATGTACGGATCTGGTGAGGACTATGACTTCTGTCCTCTGAGCAGATGTACCTGGAGGAGGTATATTCATATCTAGAACTATCTGGGGAGTTATTATAGCATACCCTGCTCTTTGGAGTCCTTGGTCCATGAACTGTTCAAGGTCAGCTGTAAACTATTAGACTCATCTCTTCCTGGAACACAGGATCCTCTGTTTATATTCTCTGTGTACCTACTTCTCTTACATTCTTGATTGATTACTACTTTATATAGCTCATCAAGGGGGTGAGGAATAAACCCTCTATGCCCCAATGATGTGGTGGAATCAAAGCCCTAAACTTAACACAATTTAATCAAAGGCATCTCAGCTGAATCTAATACAATCAAAGGGTTATAACACCCAGAGAACAGACCAGTTTACAAACATAATATTTCTTTTTGCAATTCATAAATAATATCAAACCGCCACAGTGTGTCACTTCAGAAAATTCTGTTTTGCTATTAGGTGGTCCAGCTGACTGAAATTGTATGGAGTCAGGGCACAAAAGTTCTTGCAGGCACTTCAATCACAGTCTTTCTCATCCCCCCTCAGGGTCCCTTTTCTATGCAGCGCTCCTCAACACCTTGTGTTCCTCCCTGGGTCTCTGCAAACTTAAGTCCCTGTGTCTGGATATGTGTGGAGTTCTAACTTACTACCATGTGTCATTCTGTGATTTCTGTCCCCAGGTAAGGGACCCAGGCTCTATTGCCTCTGAGTGACTCCCAAGCTGTGTGGTACCGATTGAGTTTGAGGAGAATGGGAACAGACTGACAGTCCAGGATGGAATTTTCTTACATGATATTTTTCTTTTTCTTTAGTTCAACATTTGTGGATTCTTTCTCCAGTCTCTACCATCCTCCAGAGTTCTAAGAAAGTGAGAATTGTTCTTTTATTCACTTTTTTATTCACTTTTATTCAAGGGAGGTTTTTCAGGGGATGTCTTACATCACTATATTGATGACAACATGGATCTTTGCTATTTTTAACAGAGAACATAGTCTAGGTCTTAAACAGATCATTTTTCTATGTATCTCCAAATCAAAATCATTTCTAATCACAGATAGATGATCAAAATTTTAATTAGCCTAACAATATGACCCAATATTAGCAAAATTTCTCAATGGCCCATTAGTTCTTGTTCTTCACTGAAATGACCCAACTTTTCATTTAAGTGTATGTTTACTTTTAATATTTCTGCACAGTTTCCCACTTTACACTCAGGCTATGTGTGGACATTTCTTCTGTTCTTTAAATTTCAGAGTCCCCATATAGTAATCGGTTAATGTTCAATTCTTAATATGATAAAAGCTAAGAGAATGGAATATATAGCTATATTAAGCATCAGTTAAATATTTTCATTGATTAGAGTAGACTTACTGGTATTATAGTATAGACTTATTGTGATTCTAGCAATGGAAGAACTTTTATCATTGATATGGAGGCAATGGCCACTGAAACTTCTGAGGGGAGGGAGAGGGAAAAGCAGGTGTAATGTGGGGCCATTTTTGAGAATTGGGAATTGTCCTGAATGACATTGTAATGACAGATACAAGCCATTATATATCTTGTAATAACTTATAAAATTGTGTGGGAGAGAGTGTAAACTACATTGTAAACTATAATCTATGTTTAGTGGCAATGCTCCAAAATGTTTTCATCAATTGTAACAAATGTCACAATAATGAAGGATATTGTTAATGTGGGAAAATGTGGGGAGGGGTTGGGAGAAAGAAATGTGGGAATCCCTTATTTTTTATGTAACATTTATGTAATCCAAGTGTCTTTAAAAAAATAGAAAAGTATATAAAAATATATTTTCAGAATTTACTGTGTGCTGCATACTCACACATTGACGGTATGGGATAAAATTTCTGGCACTCCTCAGATGCCTCGTTACTTACTTCCACATATCTATGTTATTAATAGTTGATGTGTTTAAATGATCTCCTAATATAGTGAATCAGCTTTCAATCCAGACAAAAAAAAAAATGGTAATTCTTCTCTCAAATTTGAAGACTGGAAGTGATTGATTAGATTGTGTTATGCTATTTGATGTTATTGCAATACGTTCCCAATTGTTGGAGAAATCGTCTACCTAAAGTCTTCCTGGTTTGTTTTAATTATAACATGCATAGATTACTCCTGGAAATAGTTATCTATGTAGGATTTTCAGGGGACAATTTTCACAACTTTTTTTCTCAAACTATAGATGAATTGATTTAGCATTAGAATGACAATGATATACAATATAAGGGCCACCTATCCCTGGACAGGAAAGGTATCAGTCAAAATATTTACTTCTCATTTGTTTAACTCATGTCGTTTTCAAAACCATCAGGTCAACTGGTAAATTTATCACTGAATTTGATTAGTTCTTTTCATATTAAAGCAAACAAAACCCAAAGTTAACTGGTAAAAGAAATTTCTTTCTCACATCCAAACATGTGAGTTATAATTCCAGTGACAGAATATTGAAATAAAATATCATAATAGATCTTTATCAATTATATAAAATGACTTGCTACAATCTATTCACCTGTAGAATGAAATATTGACATTTATCTAAGAAGATTGGTATAACTATTGAAGGAAAAACTATGTTTGTATGATTTAATATTTAGTATAACTTTAATTATTAAACCTTCAAATTAGGTTGGCCCTCATTGCCACCAGATAGTTGAAGGATTCTTGTCCTATATTGATAGATTTTCATGACTATACTTCTGTTGCTCCTACTTTGAACTGGACTGTCTCCTCCATAGGTAAATGAAATCATCCACCAGATGTAGAGTGCTCTTTTTTTACCATTATGAACACAAATTTAACATTTTCTCTTTTCTTTGTTGTTTTAAAAAATACAGGGTTAGAATTCTTATGTAGAACTCTACCTAAGTCAGTTTTGATGGATAATTTCATATGATAGCATGTAGATGCAAAAAGATATTACTTTATGCAGATACCCTATCTCATATATATACAAATCTTCATGCCTTAAAGTATTGCAACATGAGATTGTTGATTTCACTTATGTCATAAGAAAATATACATCTCACAAATTTTAATGACAAAAGACTAACCAAACATTTTAGGGATGAGTGTAAAACAAAGCTGCAAAAGAGAAAGAGAAAATGATAATCATTTTTATAAATATGCAATATATTCATACATATACAAAAGATTAGTTTAGAAGGCCATGAATAAGGATATTTCTAATTTCTTTATCATTTTAAAATATTTTCCATATTTTCCTCAATAGTCACACATAGAGTTTTCTATAACTTAATTCTATCATAACATTTTACTTTACTCTAAGACCAAATATTGAAGTTTTCTTTTTCTTTTTCAGCTATCTGCTTGTTAATAAGATAAGTCATAAGTTTTTATAAAACACCACTGAATATTATAACAAAAGGCATTGGTCATTCAAAAATTTACAATGTAAGTATCCTGGTGATTGGGATCAAACTATATTAATTCTTGATTAACTTTTAAATTCAAGATGTGATTTCATCTTTAAATAACTCATTGGATTTTAAATTATCCACAGAGCTACTTAGAAACTAATTTATTTAGAAAAACATATTTTAAACAATGATTTAACACATATTTTATGGTCTCCAATTACTATATTGATTTATAAATACATGCTCTTGAAAATGTTCCAAAGCATGTATGCTCAAGTAGAGGATGGTATAACAGAAATGCAAACTAATTAAAATATGCTACCTGTTTAGAAAGAAACTAAGTAAACATTCAAATAAGAAAGAAAGAAGAGATGAGCCCAAATACTCAGCATCTTGTCATTTAAATTGTCTTCAGCCCTCTCTCTTCTGCATGACTCTAATGAGACTATTTTTCACTCCTTTGTTCCTAAGACTATAAATGAGTGGACTTAGCATGGGGATCACCATAGTATAAAACACAGAGGCCACTTGATCTTTCCCAAGGAATAGGCCTTCTTTGGTTTAAATAAGTGAAAATAGTTGTGCCATAGAAGATTATGACTCCCAAGAGGTAGGAGACACAAGGAGAGAAGGCTTTGCACTTTCCTGAGCTTGAATGAATTTTAAGGATAGTATTCAGAATGGACTCATAGGACAGAGATTTTGATAAAAACACCATTATGTTTGAGCCAGTGTAATGATTATTATGATTTCAGTGCCATGAATGTCAGTGCAGTACAGGGCTAAAATTTGGGTAAAGTTACAGAAAAAGAGATAGATTACATCATCATCAAGTCATCATCTGGATATTATATAATAAGAATGCATAAACCTTGCATATCTATAATGAACTTGATACTATAATAGCTACTCCTTTTATTAACACATTTATCCAGATGAAAACACTATATCATAGGTATTACTTATTGTACAGATTTTTTAGATGAGAAAAAGGGCAAGGAAAATTAGGTAACTTATAAAGAGTCACACCATTAACTGTTGGCCTTGTGAGTCTATAAAGATTGATTGAGCCCCGAGATCATGCTCATAACATGATATCCCTACTTACAAATAATTTCAGAGAAACAGAAAACCTGCTAGAAATATAATAAGCAATGACAAAAAGCTTTAAAGCATCATTTACTGTGCTTTTATATTCAATATTATCTAACAAAAATGCCAAATCAGAAATTAAAACCTTAGTCTATTTACTGGAGTGTGTTATTATTATAGACCACACACTGCTATTAATTTTTAGAAGACATATTTTTAAATGATTATACAAATCAAATTTATACTAAAATTATATATTCATTATATGGAAATTGCTGATTCCATCTAGTCTATATTTGCATTTCTACAATTTTGGCATTATTAGATAAGGCTTAAATTATATATATGTGCATATATATATATATATATATACATATATATATAAATATATGCTCTTTTATTTTAAACAGAACAAGTCTAAATTTGAAAACAATACTTTTTCTGCCACCATTATCTCTCTAGAAATTAGCCATCTCAAATTTTTCTCACAAAATATGTAAACCAATTAAACAGACTGAAACTTCTGTGATATAATATTTATTTCCTTGGTGATAATTTATGTTTAATTTTCTGTGCATACATTTGTTTTGTTACCAGGTAAATTAAATCAACCTAAAATTTTTGTTCATGTCCTTGGTGAAATAGAAAGTTCACCTGAACATTATGTCTTATGTGTATACCTGGGAACGATGGGAACATAAGCTCTGTGAACACAAGCATTTTCAGGAAGAATTCCTTGCCTTTCATACTGGCAATGCTGCGGCACCTCTTAGATTGAAGACTGCTGATAATATACGATTCCATCTTCCCTGGGACCAATTTCCAAGGTAGATTGCTTGGCATTTTCCAAAGACTAACATATCCATGTTAACGTTGTGCCAGAGAATTCCTTATCTCTTAGAAGACACATAATGTTGAGCCTCATTTTATTGTTATTGTTTTGTGATGCTCTTATTGATGGCTAGGTTGAGTGAAAGTATTTCTGCAGGAGGAATTAACTTGTGGCTGACAGGCCAGAAGATTAACCACCAGGGAGGGAATAGCACATTTCTTTTCACAAAGAAATATTTACTTATTTAAAATTGTGATACTCTCATAGGAGTAAACATTTCATTACGAAAAATTATTTTACAATGAAACTCAAAGAACAAAATGAAACTTGTTCTTAAATGTTGTTAGACTTTAGATATATTTTCTTCCAATTATTTTCTGTGGTTGTTTTGAACCACTTGTTGGCGGAAGGGGGACACTGAGCGGCAACCAGCGTTTGGGGGCCCAGATGGCGTGGAGGGCGCACGGAGGAAAGACCACCGCGGTGACGAGGTAAGTACGGAGGTCTAATTTACTGAGGAAGTGCACAGACTTTTATAAGTAGGGTGAGGGGTGGTGTAGGGGGTAGGGCATTAAAAAGAGGAAGTATGTGTAAGGCATATATGGCAGGTTGGTATTGGGCACAGTTGGTTGCTAGGGAGGGTTTGTTATCTGTGGAAGGCGGGAAGGTTTCGCGCACGCGGGAGCAGGGTGAGCTACTTCCTCAAAGAAGGCTAAATATAGGATCAGGCTTGTTCTTTGTTGTCGGTCGGACATTTTAGCTTCACCTCTTTCTGGCTGCCTCCAACATCTCCTCCCTTTTTTTTTTATTAGAGCCTTATTTATTGTACAGCTAGCTGAGGGAAGTAGAGGCCTCATCGTAGGAGTGATTTCGTATATGCAAATGTGCTATTTGCGAGGGAGGGACTGTGCCTGTCTTAGGTCGGGGCTGCACCCGATCAGTCTTACCCGTCATTGGGAAACATGGCAGCAGAAGGCCATGTCCCTGTCTTAGGTTGATTGATGGGTCAGTCCAGTTGCCCGTCATTGGCTAGCCAGCCCAATGTTTTATTGAGCATTCTGCTCAGTTAGAACGAGCCCTTGTGCTAATGAGGCGTGCTTCTCAGAGAACAGTTAGGCTGTACTCACTTTTAACTGTCTCCTGCAGTGCTTTGCCTTGCACTCAGCTGCTCATAGGCGGGAAGGGTTGGAGGATGTTGTTACTTACAGAGGGCAGACATCTTCTAGCATGTTTGGTGCTAGGCCTTGATCAGAGAGGTGAAGTCGGTGGTAATGTATTTGAATTGGTTTACTTAGGGAAGAATTAATTTGATACTTAACTAGCTGTATTAATTTTCTTATACCCAAGGTCCAATAGATAGTATAAGAAGTAGGGTTATTATGGGACCAAGTATAGGGAGGAAATAAGGGAGGATTCCGTTGAATCCCCAAGAAGGGCCTCCTTGGGCAACTTGTTCGCGTTTGCGAGTTGCTATTCCTTCCCTAAGTTTAGTCATGGAATCTTTAATTATTCCTGAGTGGTCAGTATAGAAACAACACTCCTCGCCCAGTGCGGCACTAAGCCCTCCTTGTTTAAGGAAAAGTAGGTCTAAGCCCCTCGTATTTTGGAGAACAACCTCCGATAGGGACGTAAGGGATTTCTCAAGATGGGTGATGGAGTTTTCAATGCGGGCTAAGTCTTCGTCTACTGCGGCTCTTAGGTGAGAGAGACCTTGATGTTGGAGGATGGCAGATGTGGTTTCAGTGGCCAGTCCGGCAATACCTAAAAGAGAAGCAATGGTAACAGCAGTAATAATTTTTTTTTTCATCTAGTTATGGTAATAGAAGGCTGATTGTCCCAATGCCGATAGAGGTTTTCCTCAGGATGGTAAAGGACATGGGGGAGGACAACAACCAAGACGCACACCTCTCCGGAGCTATTAAGGGCTGCTGTGGCCACACAGGGGGTAAGCCCTGATGAGGAGCACAGCCATTTTGCCCCTTTGGGGGGAATGTAAAATTTATGTTGAGACGGAGGGGATAAAAGTAGGCAAGACTTAGTTAAGGTGGTGGACATGTTACCGAAGGCATTGCCGACACACCGTCCGGTGTGCAGGACGGATTGGATAGTAAGGTAACGGCCGCCAGTTTTGTCTGCATTCCACTGACATTGTGGGGGATGGTTATTAGAGGAAGTGTTAAAGGTGGCATTAAGGACTATAGCATCATAATAGGGGGTGTAACAGAAAGACATAACCAGCAATTGCGAGTGAGGTTGGGGTGGGAAGCGTTCAGATCAAGAAAGGTAGCATTAAGTATTTGCCAAAGTGGATTATTGATCGTTGGGTTTGGGGTAGAAGCGGTAAAATTGAGCATAGCAGGCACTAATGTTGCAGTTGTAGATTGATGAGGAATGGCAGGAGAACTGAGCAAAGGAGGGGACAGAATTTTATTAGGGCCTATTGGACCATGATTCACTTCTGCCAATTCCTTTTTTTATAAGCAGGAGTGTGCCAGGGTTAGAGCCGGATACATATGGCTTGATTCCCCAGGTTCAACCCATGATCTAGGATGGATCTGTAGGGTTTTGAACGGAAAGAGTGAGGTTTGTACAGAGGTTTCTTTCATTTTGTTTTTTTGAAGTTTGCAGGAAGACCCCACGATGGGTTAGGGGGTCGAATGCATCTAGCAGGAGTGAATCGTATCATGAGGAACTTGTTAGCAATTGGGGGTGACCATCCAGTAGCTAATGTTTCACATCCCCAATAGGCACATAGTAGTGTAAGGGCTGATTGTAGTACGAACGCCCCTGGGCAGAGTTGGGACAGAAGTAAACATCCTGAATATTGAGATAATTGATGGTTCAGGTTTCGAGAGGATCTTGTACACATACTGTAAGGAATTGAGTTAACTTTTTTTTTTTAAACTAGTAATATCAATTTTGCTGCCTTGCCTTTCAAAGTTTGGAACAGTTCCCAAAAATAATTTTCACAAATAACATTGAATGTTATTAAGTTTAGTGTCCCATGGTTGTGGGATATATATTCATTTTATCAATTTATTGAGCTGTTAGTAAATGTTGTATTACCAAAATTCCAGAAATAAGGATTACTGTTATTAGTGATTATGATTGAATTATTAATGAACTAAAAGATGTTTGTGTTTTTAATAGGTTTCGGCATCCCTATAAGGGCCCGATCCTTTACAATTCTATAGGAATCATCAAACAACACAACCTCTGTAAGCTTATGACATATATGTCATTTGTTATTAAGTAGTCTGTTGTGAGAGGGACATGTAAAATTTACCATATTTTCTGATTTATATGGCAAAGAAGGGAAAATGAGAACATAAATTTGACTGTGATTTTTAGGTTGCATGCATACAGAACCATATCCAAAGAAGTAGGGCAGTTTATAAAAGGTAAAGTTAAATTTTCTGTAAGTTTCCCTTCTTCTTTTGGCCTTAAGTGTAGTTATAAGTTATAGGTCCTGGAAAAAGGTGAGCTTGATTAAGATAAATTGGGTAAGACTCATTGCTCCAAATTAACAGCTCTAGAAGAGGTGAGTTGGTTATGTATGTTCAATAAGTGTAATTATGATGTGGTATCTTACCTTGACCTAATACTTTACCTATAATTAATTCATTGTAAAACCACCATGTCCTTAGTTTAAGTCTTGGCAGTATCTTCAACTCTAGACTTGATTCTTCTGGAGGGGATCCACTGCTCTTCTCCTGTTTCTGTAAGGATAAGAGCAAAACCTCGGCCCCAAAAGTTTACCTCTCCTTTTTTCCCATTTATTGGTTCTTTCATTTTTCCAATATATTGGTTGTTCACATTTTTCATTTTCATTCCCTTTTTTTTTTTTAACCTCTCAATGTCTTTCTGCTGCTGTGGCATTAGAAATTTGTTGTCTATTAAGAAAATTTAAGGTAAGCAATGCTCTAGACAGTCTGTCCCTAGCAGACTCTCCTCCATCTCTCCCTTTTTGTTTTTGCAACATTAAGTTTAATAAGTGATTACTTTTTTCTACTATCGCTTGTCCCGTCACATGCACATCCTGAAGGCGGCCAAAAGAAGGCACATGTGTGACATCCATTTGCCAAATTTCATTAGGATGTTCTCCACGGGGATTAGTTCCTGGAGAGAAAGTGGGGGCATTTATGGGCCCACAAGTAGGACATTGTCTAACAATCTTCTTACTTTCTTTTACTGTTAAGTGGGGATATTTATGACGTAAGCCAGAAGCATTAGTATGTGTAAGTTTATGATAATCAGAAGTTTTTTGTATCTTTGTTGGGTAGGAATATCTATTCTATTATGCCATCCTCTTGTCAAAGTATCCCAGTAGGGGAATGGCAAGATGGAAATATTAAAAGAGAAATTGGAAGATTTACAGTTATCCTTGTTAGTTGGCTATTTTGCACTCTTTTTCCAGCCATTTAACTCTTCTTTTGCTTCTGGGCTTAAAATGCGAGGACTATTTAAGTCAGGGTTTCTTGTTAGGGTAAAGCATAAGTTGGAATTCCTAAAGTAGGCCATACCCAATTAATATCACCCAGTAATTTCTGATAATTATTTAAAGTACATAAATTATTAGTTTGAAACTGGACCTTTTGTGGAGTTATAATATTTCTATTAATAGTACGACCTAAATATTGAAAAGGAACCTGTTTTTGAAATTTTTCTTCTGCTATTTGCAACCCATGTTGAGGAAGAATTCCTTTAGCCAGCTGAAATGATTGTTTCAGCTCTTAAGATTGCTCAGCGGCAAAAAGAATATCATCCATATAATGAATAATCATAGCCTTAGGAAATTGTTTTTGTAAAATTTGTAATGGAATTTGAATAAGGGATTGACATAATGTAGGTAGGACTGGTTATCATTCTCTAAGGTAAAACTTTGAACTGATATCATTCAGTAGGAGCTGAATGATTAATAGAAGGAATAGTAAATGCAAATTTTTCTTTATCATTTGGATTAAGAGGAATAGTAAAAAACAATCTTTTAAGTCAATAATAATAATATGCCAATTTGTGAGTATTTTGCTAATTCCTGAGGAAGGGGCCAGCCTCCCTAGGAAGGAACACAACACTCCCTGGGCAGTACATTTCAAGGTTCATGCATCAGTCCCTGGGAGAGTGGCCAGCTCCTCCAGGGAGGAATAGTGCAATAATATAATGCCTTGGACTCTAATATTATTGTATTAAGTTTGCATGTGTTTCCATAAGTATAAGGTTCAAGTCTTGGAAGTATCTTGAATGTACTTTTAATGAGGGCCAATTTGAACTTAAAGATGACAAATTCAGAGAGTCAAGTAAGGTCAGTCAGTTGAATTCTGTTAAATGTATATATTCTACTTTCAGAATTGGTGAACTTGCCAAGCCTTCAGCATTCCATTAATCTGAGCTTGGGTACACACTTTCCCTTCTCAGCTATCAAGAAGCATTAAGGAAATGATTCATATTGCAAGGAAATTGGGAAAACTTTTTCTGGGATGGGAAAATAATGAGACCTCCCCTTACCTCTCCATAGGCCCCTGTTGGGTAGCATGTATACAATGCAAACATTGAAGCTCAGCCTATAGTTTCCCAGAGAGGCTGGTGCAGGTCCTGCCTAGTTCCTCCCTGCCAGAGGTGGGGTTGAAGCCCAGACTAACACTGTAGTAACATCTGGATGGAAAATAGCTGGGCCCTACTTTCACTGACTTTCAGTTAGCCCAGATTCCCCTCACTCACAATGCAGATACATTCAGCTGGCATAGAATGAATAGTACAAAGTCTACCTAGGCAACTGCTTTTGCTGTCCACACCTGCAGCTATGGAGCTGCACACCAGGCAGGGAAAGAAGGGCTGTGAAGCTTCATCAGTCTCTCTGGGAATCTCTAGACAGTCTTGGCCTGTACAACTTGGACTATTACACATGGCTGTGCCTCTGTCTTTACCCCTCACAAAGGAGAAAGGTGGGAGAAGCTTCATCGTTCCCTGGGGCAATGCGTGCAGCTTCAGTCAATACAGCACACAGTACAACTACATCCTCGGCTTGTACCTTGGCAATGGTATTATTTATTTAGATACTGCAAGAGAAAAAGGTCCAGCCAAAATATTGTACATCTGCAAGATTGTCTTTCAAAAATGGGGGTGAATTTAGAATATTCACAGGTAAACAGAAACTGACAGATTTTATAACAAAGGGACTGGCCTTGCAGGAAATAATAAATGGTGTGCTACAGTCTAAAAAGAAAAGACAGGAGAAAGAGGCTTAGGAGAGAGTCTAGAAATGAAGATAATATCAATAAAAGTAACTAAAAGTTCCAAAAGACTAGTGAAAATAAAATGTGACAGATAAAACCCAAAGGTCAAAATTGCTGTCTTAACAGTAATAACAATGAATAATAATGGATTAAACTCCCAAATCAAAAGACACTGACTGGCAGAATGGATAAGAAAATATGAACCATCTATATGCTGTCAGCAAAAGACTCACCTTAGACACAAGGATACCAATAGTTTCCAAATGAAAGGTTGGAAAAAGAAATTCCATGCATGCAGTTAAAAAAAAAAAAGAGCCAGAGTAGTTATACTTATATCAGATGAACTAGACTTTTAAATACTCTAATAAGGCACAATCTGAGGAGGAAATCAGGAAAAATTCCATTCACAATTGTGACTAAAAGAAACAAATATTTAGGAATAAACTTAACCAAGGATGTAAAGCACTGGTATTCAGAAAACTACAATGCACTATTCAATTTTAAAAGGCCTAAATAATTTGAAGAACATTCCATGCTTATGGATTGGAAGACCAAATACTATTAAGATGTTAGTTCTAAATCTAAACCTAAATTGATACACAGATTTATGCAATCCCATTAAAAATTCCACCAGCATTTTTTAAATAAAAGGAAAACACAGTTCTCAAATTTATTTGGAAGGGCAAAAGGTCCCAAATAGCCAGAAACATCTTAAAAAGGAAAGAGAAAGTTGGAGGACTCTCACTTCCAGACTTTAAATCATATTACTTAGCTACAGTGGTAAAGAAATCATGGTACTGGCAGAAAGGTAGACACATAGAATAATAGAACCAAATTGATGTTTCAGAAATAGACCCTCACATATATTGTCAAGTGATTTTTGACAAGCCTGTCAAATCCACCCACCTCTG
>JAKSZT010029669.1:0-11867 GCA_026826555.1 Tolypeutes matacus | reverse complement strand
TTACAGGCTGGAGTGGACTGCTCTGTTGCTGACTAGGTAAATTTGAGTAAGACTGGGAAATGTGCTCATATTGTGTCTCTGAGGGCCTTGAGCAAGGCCAGCTTGGAAGTTTCCAGAGTTATTAATGAGACTACCATTTTTCTGATATTTAGAATGGCATTCCTTGGCACAGTGTAACACTTTTTGGCATTTCAGACACATATGACTTGGTATTGATTTATTATTGCTGTGAAATGGAGCTCTTACACTAGTTTTGGTTTGGCAAAGTTTTTCTCATATCACCTGGTTTCCCCCATTTAAAGCAATTTACATTAGTAACCATAGGACTATGTCCCTTTAGAGCAGCTGCAAAAAGGTTCATGTTATATGAATTAGGCCCACTGTTTTGGCATATTTTTATGTAATCCTGTAAAGTCCTTCCATTTGCCTTGATCAGACATAAAGCCTTTTTACAATCAGTGTTAGCACAATCAAAAGCCAACATCAGAATAAGCATTTCTTAAGATCAGATTGAGTTACTGCCTTGTTGACTACATCTGCCAGCCTTGCTACAAATTCAGCATAGGGTTCAGTATTTCCATGAACAATTTTTGAAAATGATTGTACAGCCTGTCCAGGGGTGGAGATTCATCGCAAGGGAGCTAGGTAGCACAATCACGCTTGTACAATGGCATATCATCATGGGAATCCCAGTCCATTGACCTGTTCCTAATATTTGTTCAGCAGTAATAGGCACTGTTGGATTTTGCTGTTGATTTTGTCATGCTACAATATTAGCTTCATCAGCCCACCAAGTTTTAAATTGTAAAAATTCTGCTGAATTAAGGACAGCTTGAGCTATCAAATCGAAATCCCAGAGTATTAATCTGTTTGCTTGTGCTATTCCTTGCACCAATTCTTGAGTATAAGGAGAATTTACACCATATTGAGGACATGCTTGTTTTAAGTCTTTGATAGTGTTAGAAGGAATAGGAGCATGCTCATATTGTACACCTCTTTGGTGATTGTTAGCATCTACTGGAATTTGAGTTACTGTTACTGGAAAAGTAAAAAAAAAAAATTGCATAGACTCTAAAATTCTTTCTCTACCTCCCTGTGCTATACTTTTCATAATTGAAGAGGATGGTGCTGGCACAAAAACAGAAACTGTTGGAGCATCATGAAATGTAAAAACTGGACCAGTAGATACCTCCGGAGTTGCAGAAACTGGTTCAAAAGACAATAAATCATCTTTTGGAGCTGATAGCTTAACGAGCACTGGAAAATTTTCATAAACTCCCTTTTTCTTTTTATTAGACATGAGTTAATCTGTTTTTGCCTGCTCATTAACTTGCAATATATGTTTACATCAATATTATCATTAGCTTGTTCTGCTACAGTGTTAGCAATAGCAGTATCCATTTTAATATCTTCATTTTCATCTGACTGTAATGGTTGAAGGGCAACAGAAATAAGACTATACAAAGACCATACATAACAATGTTTCTGTACAAGAGAACAGAGTGTTAGTAACTTAGGGTCATCACAGTTACCCAAATATTCTTTAACAGGGTCTTCAATACTTGGGAATATTCCTCTCAACGAGTTGACTGATTACCCATTAGCCTGACAATCAAGATTATTCGACTCACCAACAGAATGCAAGGGCTGTTCGACCCAGCAGTCCTTGCTAACACAGCACTGATCCAGAGAAAAGCCCAGTGGTGACCCATGTTGTTGGCCATCTGAGGTAGATGGTACACAGAATGATCAAAGGAAAGACTGGGATCAGTTGACCTCACTCCATGTGGAATGCAGTCATGTTTATTTAGACTGAAGATGCTTTTTGTACTACAAAGCTGATAACAAAATTAGGGCATACTTCACTAGTTCCTCAGCTTGGTACATGAGAGTGCTGCCTGTTTCTGTGTTCCTAGACAATCTTTCTTGTGAATTCAGACAATAATATCCTAGTGGTGTGTTCATTCCAATCTAACTCCACCCACTGTTATCTGCAGTATGCAGTGTCCTTGGAGACATTTACTAATGATTCTCTGCCAGCAAGGAAGATTTTTAAATGCTTAACCCTTTAAGCTATGGCTCTCAGCATCTTTTCCAGCATCCAAGGCAGAAACACAAAGGGTTAAAATGCACATGAATATATGCTCTACATCACTTGCTATCAGGGAAATGCAAATCAAAACTACAATGAGATAGCATGGTACACCCATCAGAATGGCAGCTATTAAAAAAACAGCTGACTCTAAGTGTCGGAGAGGATGTGCAATAATAGGAAATCTCATCCACTGCTGGTGGGATTGTGGAATGATCCAGCCACTGTGGAGGACAGTTTGGTGGTTCCTCAGAAAACTAATAATAGATCTTCTGTATGATCCAGCAATTCATCTGCAGGGTATATACCCAGAATGACTGAAAGCAAACACACGAACAGATATATGCACTCCAATGTTCATAGCAGCATTGTTCACCATTGCCATTAGTTGTAATCAGCCCCGGTGTCTCTCTACAGGTGAATGGATAAGCAAAAGGTGGTACATACATACAATGGCATATTACTCAACTGTAAGAAGGAATAAAGTGCTAACACACGGAATAACGTGGATGAACCTTGAAGACCATATGTTGAGTGAAGCAAGCCAGGCCTTGAAAGATGAACAGTATATGTCCTCAATAATTTAAACTGAGGAAAGTGAGCAGTCTCTGAGAACCATTGTCTGAAAGATAGGTTAACAAGAGAGAAAAAGGGAAGAGTAGGCTGTGAGCCATCACTCATATGGACATAATCTATGGTAAAGGGATAGAGTACAGTTGCATAATGAAGGATAGGCCAGATGGGTAGTGACATTACAGCATTTGATGGTACAGGTTTCACAGGTGGGTAGATTAAGAAGGGCCAGTTGGAATACCCATGGCATGTAATTATGAATCTTGTCATTTCATGAGTCAAGACAGGGGAGTGTCATATGCTCCAGGGGGATGGGGAGGAAGGAGGAGTTAAGATCAAATGGGGTATTAGTGGTCATGGGAAAGGTTTTTCATTACCTTACTGTAATGGACAGAGGACATGGTAAATATCATCAAAAATTATAAAACTGTACAGTCTAAATTGTAAACTATAGTGTAAACCACTGACAATGTTTAGTTGCTATGTTTTACTATCTGTGGTCTATGGTTGGTGGCAAGGCTCCAGGATGTGTAAGTTCATTGAGGGTGGTGGGCCACACTGTGGGAGATGTTTGTGTGGGATTTGGTGGGAGGTGTGGGAGGTGGGCAACATGGGAATCCCAGTGGGTTCCGTGTAATATTTTGGGTAATCTAAGCACCTCTTAAAATATATGTATATATATATTTAAATAACATTTTTGTAAGCAAATACACATATAGGCATATATATTTATATATCATTTTGCAAATGTTTGTATGTATTGTGAGAAGTTTGATTTTTACCCATAATAATAAAAAAAAGAGTTATAACAATGTTAACATATATATTTTAAAAAGGTTTAATATGGGGTGGGGAAGCGGGAGGGAGGTAGGGTATGTGGGAGGCTCTAGTATTCCATGTGTGACTTTGCTGTGATCTAAAACATCTTTGAAAATTAAATGAAAATTTAGGAGGCATCGAGGATGAGATAAGGAAGGTGTTACATTACACTAGACATCTGATAATACAGTGATAAAAGGAAAAAAATAATTTTTTTAAAAATGGAATTCTTTTTGTTTTATTTTTCCCATTTTTTCAATGCCCCAATTTGCTAACTATATTTTGTTTTTAGTTTAGTGTTTTTTTCTTCTGAGTTTCCTTGTACTTATCCTTTGCATTTAAGCTTATCACTATTAATACTTTGTCCTACTATTTGTATTTTGTTATTATATGGGCTTCATGACCAAGGAAGATTTAGATTACAGAAGGGTTACAATGGGGGCTGCAGAAGATCATTGGTGGGGGGTGTCTGGGATGGGGGATTCATGGGAGTAAGTTCATCTCAATATACATGAAAGATATATAAAATTGTTCAAATGATCAATGGACGGGGCATGTTCAAGGTGAGTAGATAATCACTAAATAAATGAGGGAATCTGAATTCCCAGCCTGCAAAGCTCTGCCACATTCTCCAAGGGAGCAGCAAGAGGTCCCTCAGTGCAGGAACAGTGTATGGCAAAAGAAGATGGCCCACTGATTGTTTCTTCTTATTGATGACTAACCTCATGAGTCTTTGCTCTTGTAATTGAAACTTACCCAACTGTTATGGGGTACCTAAGGGTTGCATCCTGAGAGGCTCTTTGTTGCTCAAATATGGCCTTGCTCTAAGCCAAACTCAGCATATGAATGCATTACCTTCCCCCCAACATGGGACACGACTCCCAGGGATGATCCTCCTTGGCAACTAGGGATAAATACCAAGTGCCAACTGGCAACATGATTGGAAAAAGACCTAGAAAAAGTGGGGAAAAGGTAAAGAGAAATGGGTTCATGTGGCTAAGAGTCTTCAAAGAGAGTCAGGAGGTCATCCCAGAGGTAACTCTTATGCACACCTCAGTAAGATTTCATAGAATACCAAGTGGATATCACCTCACAGAGAGGGGCTCCTGAGGTCTCTGGAGACACCCAGGTCCTACCTAAGTGGAGTAGCCCCAGAGATTGATGCCTTATTAATGGGCACTACTTTGGAATCTATGCTCCTGAGAGTGACAGAGTTGGACTCAAATAAGCCCTCCCTTCACATGGTCCATCAGTCCCTTCTATTCAAACCTATATATGATGCTGGAGTTTTCAGGTGTACTCCCAGAGACTGGAGCCTCTGGCCTACCTATGTGCCAGCTGTGCCTGGAATCTTGGTGGAGCTGCAACTCATACCCTACAGCTCAAAGGACACATCCAAGTCACCTGGCAAGGAGACGAAGATGGGCAATGGCCATCCAAAGGAATGGAGAGGGCCTGAAGCTGCAGGCAGGATAATCCCATCCACTGTATTCATGGGATGTAAGCCCTCTCTCACTTGGTGGTGGAGTGGCAATCACCATCCCAGTCCCCTCATGATTGGGGGAAGAGCAAAGGACTAGATTGGACTTAAGGGTAATCTGTTGTAGACATATCATGATTCAAGGAATGGAAGAAATTATAAGAGTGAGGTGGAGCCGGTGGCTGCTGGACGCTTTTGGGGCAGGGAGGGAAAGTGCAGTTGAAATACTGAGTGGTGTTGCGGTGACAGATGTAGGCCATTTTACATCAGCATATCCCATGCAGAACTGTGTGGGAGAGAGCTTGGCCTACAATGTGAAATGTGATCTATGCTTGGTGACATGGCCCCAGGGTGTGTTATATCCATTGCAGGTGATGTGCCACACTGATGAAGGATGTTTGGGTGGGATGAAGTGGGGGGTAATGAAGGTGGGGAACATGGGAATTGCTATAATTTCTGTGTAATATTTAGGTAATCTAAGCTATATATATACCATTTATGTAATCAAATGCACATATGTGCATATATATTAATATATCACTTTACAAATATTAATATGTATTGTGAAAATTTTTATTTTGACCAACAATTAAAAAAAGAAAGAAAATGCTACAACAAAGGGCAGCATTATTTTTAAAATGGTAAGTTTTTAAATGCTTACCCAGAATGTAATGGATTGAAGAACCAGTGAAAACGACCAGGATAATTTTTAAAAAGTGGAAAGCCCATCTTTACATAAATTAAGAGAAATAGCGAGTTCTGATGCATAAATTAGTGGTAACAAATTGAACACAGATGAATGTGGAAGAAGATGTGGGAGGAGCAGATCAAAGAAAAAACTGCAAGTGCACTTTTCCAAGAGAAGAAATACATCCTGAATTGCACAGTCACAACCTTTTTCTTAAAGGATTGGCAACAAGTTGCACCGACTGGAGGTGGATATACTTTGGTGATTCACATTCATTATATTCACAGGGTTTCTCTGCAGTATGAAAGTTGTAATGTTTAATGAGATACTTTCTCTGGCTGAATGCTATTCCAAATTCCATACATATAGAATTTCCCTACGCTATAAATTTTCTCATGTCAGTGAGATTTGATTTGCTCCTGAAGGCTTTCCAACATTCCTTACATATATAGGGTTTCTCTCCACTTAGTCTTGTCTGTTGTGTAATGAGGCTTGATTTCTGAATGAAAGCTTTCCCACATCCATGATATTCATTGGGTTTCTCTTCAGTATATATTCTCAGATGGTGAACGAGATTTTCCTTCTGGTTGAAGTCATTTCCACATTTATTGCATACATAGTGTTTTTCTCCAGAATGAATGCTCGGATATTTAATGAAATATTGCTTTTGCCTGAAGGCATTCCTGCATTCTTTACATTTTTTTGTTTCCCTCCAATTCGAGTTTTTCATGTTCTGTTAGGTATGATTTGTACCTAAAGGCTTTTTCACATACCTTACATGCATAGGGTTTCTTTGCAGTAGGAAATCTCTTGTATCTGAGATTTGACATTTGAATTAAAGCTTTCCCACATATATATGATTTCTCTTCAGTAAGAATTTTCTGATGAATAAAGAGTTTCCCCGTCAGGTTGAAACCTTTCCCACATGTATGACATTTCTGTCTTTGTTACCTTGTATGGCTTCTAAAATGAGGAGTAAAAATGACTGTAAAGAGCAGCCTACATTCAGGACACTCATCGTTTCTCTCTAGTTTGAATTTTCTCATTTTCCATGAGGTTTTGTTTCAAATGGAAGCATTCCCATGTTCATTACAATAGTATCTAATGTATGAATATTTCATGCTCAATGAGATTTAATGCCTGGTGAAGGATTTCCAATATTCCTTACATATATACAATTTTACTCCTGAATGTTTATTTGATGTGACTCTAGCCTTCCAAATTCATCAAATAACAAGTGGTTTCTCTGATGGATTAATTCTCAGTTATCTCATGAGGTTGAATTTCCAAGAAAACTTCACACTCATTACAGTTAAAGGGGAGGACTACCATGTGGGGTAAACTGGCAAAACTCATTATCTTCATTCTTTTTTCCTTAAATAGATTCTCTCATGCTTAGGTAAGCATGATGCAAATTCCTTCCAAGTGAAGTTACATTCATAGAAGTGTTATTTTGAGGAAATAATGCTTGTGGTCCAAAAAAATATTTTCCCAACTTTCTTACATTCTCTTCCTTCACCTTAAGTATGTACTGTAGTAAAAGTGGATATAGCTTCACACACAAGCCTTTTGTTGCGTGGATCTTTCTGCTTCTTAAAGTCCTATGCTTTTTCAGAGTTTGTGGGGTGCACCAAAAACAGTGCTTAGAGGGAAATTTATAGCATTGAATGCATTCACTAGAAAAGAGGAAATATCCAATGTCAATCAACTAAGTGTCCAATTTGGAAAGTGCAAAAATATCTCATTTTTATTTGTTCTATCAATCATGGCTCTTGCTTCAAATGAGCATCACATCCAGTTTGGTGACTTTATAACTAGGAAATTGGGAATTGATACAGTACTTGGTTAATGATGGGGACAAAACAACACCCCGTAAATCAACCCTGGAACATTCAGCCTTCTGAAGGATAAGAAAGCTACAGCTTCCAAAGTTGCACGACAAAGGTGGCCCCAGAACAAAGGACAACATGGCAATCCAGGAAATCCCGAACAATTTTTTTTGGCCCGACTATTTTTATTCAAATTTTTCCCTCCTATTTATTTAGATGAGATGTACTATTTAATTTTCTGTAAAGTTTACCGTGGAAATTAAAACACATTTGCTTGCCTTCCCAAATCTGCACTTATTATTTGTTATTGACTTGCCAAATAATGGCTTTTAAAACATTATATATCCGGTATTAGTCAGACAAAGGGGTGCTGATGCAAAATACCAGAAATCTCTTGGACTTTATAAAGCTTATTTATTTGGAGTAGAAGCTTCCAGTTGCCAGGCCATAAAGCATAAATTTCTTCCTTAACCAAAGTCTGTTACACGGTCTTGGAGCAAGACACCTGCCGACATTTGCCAGTGTTCAGGGTTATTGGGTTCCTCTCTTCCCAGGGCTCCCTTTCTCCCTGGACTCAGCTCCACTGTTTCCTCCTCAAGATCAGCTGTAGACTATGAGGCTCTTTAAGCTTTGCTTGTCTCCACAAGGCCCACTGTGAACTGTCTGGTGAATGGCTTGTCTCTTTCCACGCAGCCTCCTGTCATTGCTAATCAGAACTCCAACATCAAAAATCTACTCCAATTCTGTCCATTGCCATGTCTTTTTACGTTTGAGACCCCACCAACCAATGGGTGGGGCTCAAATGCCCTAACAACTGTGGCCCGCTCAATGTCCTAATCAGAACTTAATCATGCCCAGATTAACAGACATCATCCCATATACATTTTCCGAACTCATAACGACATCAAACTGCTACATATCCATTTACCCATCTCATGATATATATTATTTTATGGTGTATTTGAACCCTTTATTGATGCCTTAGGCCACGGATATCATTATTACTTTATCAATTCAATAGTCATTCTGGTATATGAATTTAATTAACAGCTATTGTTCTTCAAGCCATCCTGAATCTTGAAACTTCTGAGAATATTTTTTTCTGTCTGAAGAATTTTCTTTTAAACTGAATTGCTGCTCACAAACTTTATTAATTTTTTCTCATCTCTAAAAATATTCATTTCACTTCTTCCTGAAGGTTTGAGATGAATTAAATCTCAGGCCCTCTACAATCTCCACTGCTTTTGAGAGCACCCTTAGTGTTGAATTTCTCCATTCTGTTGTAAATGTACTCAGTTATTTAGAGAAGAAGTTAGTGGCTTTCAGTTTTACAGCCTGCTTCCTGCCCCACCCCAAGCATAATCTGTGGGCTCTGGCTCTGGCAATGAGAATGATGGCACAACTCTCTGAGTTACACACCTGATTCTGGATCTAAGATTTGGTGGAGAATGCACAGTATATTGAGTTCTTCTTGGGACATTTCTGAGACCAGTGCAATGGTGGTCAGCACCCCATTTTGCTCAATGATTGTCACACCCAAAGTACAGCCACTGCTTCTTGAGTTCCCATTTCTCCCAGACTTAGGAGACCCGTCCTGCTCCCTAAGCCCTGTTAATGCCATCATTTGCATCTTGTGTGGATGCCAGTGAAGTATGTTCTTACTAACCTATTGCTGTGTGTGTAAGCCTTTTTTATTTAAGACATTTTGGTTAGATTCAAATAAGTAAACTTTCAATTAGGGCACTTTTTGTTAGTATGCTTTAGTTTATTTGAGGGCTTCTGATTAGTTTTCAGGCACCAGGATGGACCCCAATCATTGTGCTGAAGTCCTACATACATGGAACCGAGATAGAGTGCTGCCATGTTTACTCTGTTGGAGAGGGCTCCAGGATCTCCTACAGCTGTGGAGAGACACAGAATCCTTGGAAGTCTGAGGGAGAGGCCAGGAGCTAGAGTCATTGAGCAGCCTGAAGGTAAAGATATAGAGGCCAGAGGAGAAGGGTTAGGTGTGAGCAATTGTATCTGATGGCCCATTGCTGAGCACACGGAGAAAGTGAGTTGGGAAGAGAAGGCAGAGAGAGACAGGCAGGCAGAATTTGTTGCCTTGGCAGGATTCTAGCACCCACTGACCATTTTTAATTTTTGATGATGCTTTGATTTGGACATTTTCACAGCCTAAGAACTGTAAGCTTTTACATTTCTTTAAAATTGAATTGGTGCTAGCACACTTTATGAGCTTTTACTCATCTTTAAAATTGTTTATTTCACTTCCTCCGGAAGGATTGAGATGAATTTAATATCAGACCCCCTAAGATCCCCACTGCTTTTGAGAGCAACTTTAGGGTTGAAATTCTCCATTCTGTCGCAGGGTATTCAGTTATTTGGGGAAGAAATTAGGACTTTTCATTTGTACACGCTGCTTCCTTTGCCCCATCCACCAGGCAAAATCTGTGTGCTCTGGCACTGGGAAAAGGAATAATGGCACACCTCTCTGAGTTACACACGTCATTTTGGAGATAAGATTTGGTGGAGAAAGCACAGTATATTGAGTTCTTCTTGGTACTATTCTAGGGACCAGTGCAATGGTGGTCAGCACACCATTTTGCTCAATGATGGTTACACTCAAAGTCAGGCACTGTTTCATGAGTTACCATTTCTCCCAGACTTAGGAGACCCCTCCTTAACCCTGTGCCCTGGGTTAATACACTTGTTTGAGGCTTGAGTTAACACAAGAATAGTATGTTCTTACTAGCCCATTGTTGTGTGTGTAAGCCTTTTGTATGTAGGACGTTTGGTTAAATTCAGATAAGAGACCTTTTGATTAGGTCACTTTTTGTTAGATTGCTTGAGTTTAGTTAAGGTCCTCTGATTAGATTTCAGGCACCAGGATGGACCCCCAGTAATTGTGCTGAAATCTTACATAGATGGAACACACAGAGAAAAAGTGCTGCAATTTACCCTGCCATGTGGGAGAGGGCTCCAGGAGCTCCTATATCTGTTGAGAGACACAGAAACCCTGAGAGGATAAGGGAGAGGCCAGAGCCTGGAGTCATGGAGCAGATTGAAGCTGAAGATATCAAGGCAAGAGGAGAAGGGAGAGGTGTGAGCAATTGTGTCTGATGGCCCACTGCTGAGCTCTGGGAGAAAGTGTGTTTGGAGGAGAAGGCAGAGAGAGACAGGCAGGCCCAACATTTTGCCTTGACAGGAGTGCAGCAGCAGCTGACCCTTCTTAAGACAGCATTTTTGATGATGCCTTGATTTGGACATTTTCTCAGCCTCAGAAATGTAAGTTTAACCCTAATAAGTTACAATAAACTGAAACCTATTTCTAGAATTTTGCTTTGGCAGGACTTGGAAAACTCCAACAGCTAGGGCCACAGGTTTGGAGAGCTGCACTCTTCCCAAGTGACAGTGTGATGCTGCTGCCCAGTGAATTCACCAGTAAACTGTGGTTGTCTGCAGACAAGGCAGGAAATAGTTCTGGTAAGATGGACGGGGAAGTGCTCTTGAGCAGCAAGGCCTGCAAGACAAGGAGTCAGGCAGGGAATCACAAGGCTTGGGGACTAGTATAATGTCACAGATGCCCCAGTATGATGTACATGCCTCAGGCAGGTGTTGGCCAGGTTTTCAGCGTGAGATAAAAGCATGTAACCTGGGGTCTTGTGCACAGAGGAGTCAGAGCACAGAGTGGAGACTACCTGTCTCTGCTCCTTTAGCCATTCCCTCCTTCTCTTGGACTCCAGCGTTGACCTTCTGAGGAGGTTGCTCTTACCGTACCCCTCCTGGTTCTCAGGCACATTCTCTTGTCTCCTGATTCTAGATCTACATTCACCTTCTCCAATCTTGGGGCAGCTAAAGAAAGAAATGCCAAGATCAAACCTGTTGGTAACAGGAAGGAAATATTAAACTCACATTCCAGCATTGGCTACAGCAATAACATCACCAGAATGAGCATCATTAGGACAGTGACCCTAATGAATATATAGAAATCCTAGAAAGTTCTAGGACCTAGGGCTGACAAGAATAGAAGTGAGGTTATGAGAGACTGCAATGTTTGCAGAAAACCTCAGAGGGTGTCGATGCCAGATACTTCTCAGAATAATTTAATATTAAATTTTCAACATATTTTTAACAGTGTTGAAATGATGCAGACTTCTTCAATCCCAGAGGAGAACGGAGGGGTTGGATGGGAAGAAGCTGATGAACAACTTAAGAAGCTGGAATGTAACACGTGTTCACTGCTGTTACTCAATCCAGAGAGGGAATGTCCTTTACTGGAATGAAATTCTCAGAACCCCATTGAAAACTATCACTGTAGCCGGCCACACTGAGGCCTTCAGGGGAAGGTCTCTGAGGAATATTCCTCAGCCCTGGTAGGTCCTCAGT
>JAKSZT010029647.1:0-12066 GCA_026826555.1 Tolypeutes matacus | reverse complement strand
TACAATAGTAAATAAAAGAATCAAATACCTAGGAATAAATTTAACTACAGATGTAAAGGACTTATATACAGAAAGCTACACAACACTGTTAAAGGAAATAAAAGAAGACTTAAATAAATGGAAAAATATTCCCTGTTCATGGATAGGAATACTAAACATCATCAAGATGTCTATCCTACCCAAACTAATCTACAGATTTAATGCAATCCCAATAAAAGTCAACACTATATTTTTTAAAGAACTGGAAAAACTAACTACAAAATATATTTGGAGAGGCAAGAGGCCCCGAATTGCCAAAGATATATTGAAAAAGAAAAATGAATTTGGAGGTATCACATTACCTGACTTTAAAACATACTATAAAGCTACAGTGATCAAAACTGCGTGGTATTGGCACAAGGATAGACCTATTGACCAATGGAACCGGATTGAGAGTTCTGATATAGATCCTCATATATACAGTCATCTGATATTTGACAAGGCCATGAAGCCCACTCAGTTGGGAGAGAGTGGCCTCTTTAACAAGTGGTGCTTGGAGAACTGGATATGCATATCCAAAAGAATGAGAGAAGAATACCATCTCACACCTTATACAAAAATGAACTCAAGATGGATCATAGATCTAAATATAAGAGCCAAAAACCATAAAAACCTTGGAAGATAATGTAGGGAAGCATCTATAGAAACTTGTAATAGGAAATGGTTTCATGAACTTCACAGCCAAAGCACAAGCAGCAAGAGAAAAAATTGATAAATGGGATCTCCTGAAAATTAAAAACTTCTGCACCTCTAAGGATGTTATTAAGAAAATAAAAAGGCAGCCTACCCAATGGGAAAAAATAT
This sequence comes from Tolypeutes matacus, assembly GCA_026826555.1. Taxonomy (NCBI): domain Eukaryota; kingdom Metazoa; phylum Chordata; class Mammalia; order Cingulata; family Chlamyphoridae; genus Tolypeutes; species Tolypeutes matacus. The sequence continues at coordinate 11,223 of JAKSZT010029647.1, read as the reverse complement.
TCGGCAACCATGTATCTGATAGGAGCCTAATATCCTGCATATATAAAGAAATCCTACACCTCGAAAATAAAAGGAAAAACAACCCATTTAAAAAATGGGCAAGTGACCTGAAAAGACACTTCTCCAAGGAAGAAATACAAATGGCTAAAAAACACATGAAAAAATGCTCAACATCACTTGCTATCAGGGAAATGCAAATCAAAACTACAATGAGATACCATCTTACACCCATCAGAATGGCAGCTATTAAAAAAACAGGAGAAACTAAATGTTGGAGAGGATGTGGAGGAATAGGAACCCTCATCCACTGCTGGTGGGACTGCGGTATGGTCCAGCCACTGTGGAGGACAGTTTGTCGGTTCCTCAGAAAACTAGCAATAGATCTTCCGTATGATCCAGCAATTCCACTGCTGGGTATATACCCAGAAGAACTGAAAACAAAAATACAAACAGATATATGCACACCAATGTTCCTAGCGGCATTGTTCACCATTGCCAAAAGTTGGAATCAGCCCCGGTGCCCATCAACAGACGAATGGATAAGCAAAATGTGGCACATACATACAATGGAATATTACTCAGCGGTAAGAAGGAACAAAGTGCTAACACATGGAATAACGTGGATGAATCTTGAAGACCTTATGTTGAGTGAAGCAAGCCAGGCACTGAAGGATGAACAGTATATGACCTCACTGATCTGAACTGAGTAAAGTGAGCAGTCTCTGAGAACCATTGTCTGAAAGATAGGTTAACAAAGGAGAGTAAGAGAAGAGCAGGCTTTGAGCCATCTCCCATGTGGACATAATCCATGGTAAAGGGATAGAGTGTGGTTGCATGTTGGGGGATGGGGCAGATGAGCGGTGGTGTTCCTGGGTTTGGTGGTACAACACTGGGGGGTGGATGGTTTAGGAAGTGCTGGTTCAAATCCCCAGAGCATGGAACTGTGAATCTTGACATTCCATGGGTTAGGAGAGGGGGGTATCATGGGCCCTGGGGGGCTGGGGAGAAGGGAACAGTCAAGATCTAATGGGATGTTTGGTGGTCATGGGGAACGCTTTTCATTACCTTTCAGTAATGGACACAGGACATGGTAAATATCATCAAAATTATTTAACTGTATCATCTAAATTGTAAACTATACTGTAAATCACTGACAATGTTTAGTTGCTATATTTTGCTATCTGCATAACAGTTATAACAATGCTAACAACCAAAAAAAAAAAAAAGGAGGGGGAATTAATATGGGGTGGGGAAGCGGGGGTGGTTTGGTATCTGGGAGTCTCCGGCACTCCGTGTGTGACTTTGCTGTGACCTAAAACTTCTTTGAAAATTAAATGAAAAATTGGGAGACAATGGGGATTGAGAGGAGGAAGGTGTCATGGCACACCAGACATCCGATAACACAGTGATAAAGGGAAGGAAAAAGGGGAAAAAAGAAGAGAGAAAGGAAAAAAATGAATATATATATATATATATTTTAAAGGCATTTCATTTGCTTTTTCGCCCATTTTTTGAATGTCCCAATCCACTAATTATATTTTATTTTGTTTTGTTCTGTTTGATTATTTGTTTTTTTTTCCCTTCTCTCTCTTTTTTTTTTTTTTTCCCCCTGAGTTTCCTTATGTTTGTCTCTTGCATGTAAGCTTATCACACTTGTTTCTTTTTCCTAGTAAGTGTATTTGATTATTTTATGGACTAAATGTTCATGGAGGATTTGGATCACAGAAGGGTTACAATGGGTACTGCGGGGGATTATTGGGGGGAGGGTGTCTGGGGGGGGTTCTTGGGGATTGGTTCAACCGAATATGCATGAAAGATATACAAAATCATTCAAAGGATCGGGGGATGGGGCAGGGTTACGATGGGTGGATAATCACACAATAAATGAGGGAATCTGAATTCCTAGCCTGGAGAGCTCTGCCACAATCTCCAAGGGAGCAGCAATAGTCCTCTGAGTGTAGGCACAGTGCCTGTCAAAATAGGATGACCCACTGATGTGTTTTTTTTTGTTTTTTGTTTTTTTTTAATTGATGACTACCCTTGTGAGTTTTTGCTCTTGTAAATGAGACTTAGCCTGCAGTTGTGGGGTGCCTAAGGGTTGCCACCAGAGAGCCTCCTTGTTGCTCAAATGTGGACTCTCTCTAAGCCAAACTCAGCATATGATTGCATTACCTTCCCCCCAACGTGGGACATGACTCCCAGGGATGAGCCACCCTGGCAACGAGGGATTAATACCAAGTGCCAACTGGCAGCTTTGCACATGGCAGTATCGTAGCCAATGAGGTTTATCCGAGGCACGATTATTGCTAATTGAAAACTTTTCCCAAGTGCCAACTGGCAACACAACTGGAAAAAGACCGTGAATAAAAGGGGGAAACAGTAAAGACAAATGAGTTCAAGTGGCTAAGAGACTTCAAAGAGAGTCGGGAGGTCATCCCAGAGGTAACTCTTACGCACACCTCAGTAGGAGCTCATAGAACATCTAAGTGCCTATCACCCCACTCAGTGGGGTTCCTGAGAGCTCCGGACACACCCTGGTCTTATATAAGGGGGGATAGCCCCAGAGACTGATGCCTTATCAGTGGGTTCTATTTTGTAATCTGTGCTCCTGAGAGTGACAGAATTAGACTCAAATAAGTCCTCCCTGCACATGGTTCACCAGTCCCTTCTATTCAAACCTACATGTGATGCTGGAGTTTCTTAGGTATACTTCCAGAGACTGGAGCCTCCCACCTACCTATGTGCCAGGTGTGCATGAAATCTAGGTGGAGCTGCAACTCCTACCCTACAGCTCAATGGACTCATCCAAGTCACCTGGTGAGGAGACAACGATGGGAAATGGCCATCCCAGGGAATGGAGAGGGCCTGCATCTGCAGGCAGGATCATCCCACCCACCATATCCATGGGATATAAGCCCTCTCTCACTTGGAGTTGGAGTGGACATCACCATCCCAGTCGCCTCTGGATTGGGGGAAGAACTATGGACTAGAGTGGACTTGATGGTATTCTCTTGCTCACATATGGTGATTCTTGCAATGCAAGAAATTATAACAATGAGGTGGAGCCAGTGGCCACTTGACAGTTTTTTGGGTAGGGAGGGGATGAGCAGTTGAAATACAGGGGCTTCTTTGGGAGTTGGAGGTTGTCCTGAGTACTCTTGTGGCAATGGATGTAGGCCATTTTAAATCAGCACACACCACTCAGAACTGAGTGGGAGAGAGTGTGGTCTACAGTGTGAACTGTGGTCTATGGTTGGTGGCAAGGCTCCAGGATGTGTAAGTTCATTGAGGTTGGTGGGCCACACTATGGGAGATGTTTGTGTTGGATGTGGTGGGAGGTGTGGGAGGTGGGCAACATGGGAATCCGAGTGGGTTCCGTATAATATTTTAGGTAATCTAAGCACCTCTTAAAATATATGTATATATATATATAAAAAATAACATTTTTGTAAGCAAATACACATATATGCATATATATTTATATATCATTTTACAAATGTTTGTATGTATTGTGAGAATTTTGATTTTTACCCATAATAAAAAAAAAAAAAAAATGAATGATATGAAAAACTGGAAAAAAAAAAAAAAGAAGTTACAACATATATTTAGGTGGGAGTGCTAGAAGGAAACTAAATATAGAATAGGGCAGAAGCTACATTTGAAGAGATAATTTTTAACAATTTTCTAAAATTGATGAGACACTGATTCCTAGACACAAGAAGCCCAACAAACCCAGAAGGAAAAATCAAAATACATGCATACCTGGGCATTTAAATATAAACTTGAAAGAAAATCTTAAAAATACCTAGAAAATAAGAATATAACTAGTAATGGAGTAACAAATGAAAAAGCTGACTACCAACACTAGCAATGGAATACAGAAGTCAATGAATGGCATGAGATCTTTACATTACTATCATAAAATAACTGTCAAAGTAGAAATCTGTACTGAAAAAATGTTCTTCATGATAATGTGAAATAAATACTTTTCCGGACAAGTAAAAACTGAGAAAGTTTGCCAGCAGCAACTAATTTTAAAAGAAATGAGAAAGGAGAGTCTATAGGCAGAAAGAATATAATCCCAGATGGAGGGTTCAAGATTTCAGGATTTATTGAAGAGCAATAAATTTTAATTTAAATCAGTGAATACTGAGTGGATAAAGTATTAATTATGTTATCTGTGAGTTAGAACATCCATAAAGTATTAAAATGCATGAAAATATATTTTATAATATGAATAAATGGATCTAATATGTTTTAAAAATACATTATTTGTGAGAGTTTGGGAACATGGCTAATGGGTTAGGCAGATAAGGCTTAGCCTTCACTAAAACAGCAAAGAAAAAGCCAGAGGCTGCTGTGGGGAACTGCTTTGGGGCACATCAAACCAGGACACTTCTTACCAACTCCCAGAAGAGTGAGGTTCAGAGACACAAAGAAGCCAAAACAAGTAATTGTGAGTTATTAAACCTCCCAGATGCTGGGAAGGGCTCCAGAAATATTATATGAGGATAAATCTCCTGGTGAATTGTATCTGAGAGTAGAGCAGACATCTACCTCCACCCAAAGGTGCTCTGAGTCTTCTAGGAGGATATTGGACAGACAGGGAAGCCAGGGATAATCATTGGTTGCTTTGTTAACTTTCCTGTACACTACCTTGGTGACTGGAAGGGGCACACATACCCAGCCCTCAGGGTGGACAAACTAGGTGGATACCCTAGCCCCTGCTCCAAATGGAAGTGTGACAGCAGATTCCCTGTGAGGAAAAAGGGTGTGGGAAGTTGGAGAATGATTTCTTTGTGACAAGTTTAGCCAGCTGGACCCTCCTTGAATATCAGAAAGGACCCAGGCTTGACACAGAGAGGGGAGAGGGATTGCCTCAGGCAGTGGTCACACCCAGCCACATCGGTAAAGAGAGAAATTACATTAGTGAGGAGGCAGAGACAGGTGGTTATTGGCACCACTATAGCTTACTGCAGGGGATCTACAATACCTGCTTGAAGGAAAAGTGTTGGATAGCCTTCTGAAATGGCTAATTAGCCCAAGGATGCAGAATAGCTCAGTAGAAGAATTCCTGCCTAGTATATATGAGATCCCTGGTTTGATTCTTGGCTCCTCCATGAGAAGTGGATCACCAAGTTACCAGGCATCCAACTGGAACTTTATGACAGAGAATATATAGACATTTTCTTTGCATTAGCTTTTCTTAGATCTCTTATTTTTTATTAAAAAGGGTTCCTTTTCTTTTTTTCCCTTATTTTACTTACTACAACCGAGTTCAAAACCTGCAGAGGGCAGGCTGCAGGGTGAGTGATTGAAGAACATCAGCAGACTGAGTAAATCCTTAGGGGTCTTAGAGAGAAGGCTGTTTTTCTGTGTTTATTATTTTCATCTGTCTCCTTTTTTAAAAATTGATGTGCACTGTGCTGCTGTCTTGTTTCCTTCTTGTTTTGTATCCCCTATCTTTGTTTCTCTGCTTGTTTATTTTCTTTTTTTCTTTTGGTTACTGATCTATTCTACTTACACTATTTAATTTCACTACTTCATCTTTATATCTTTTCTTTTCCATTGTTCTTTCATTTTGTCTCTTATGTCATTTTCAATTTATCTTGATTGTATTTCTCCCTCTCTCCTTGTTTCTTTGTTTAATGTCTCTTTTTTACCTTCATTTTTCCCTCTTTTCTCTTTTATTTTCCCCTCTCCTCACCATTCCAGACTTTTAATTTATTCAATATGTATTTTTCTCTATTCTGTTTCTTGTTTCATAATTTCTATTCTACTTTCCTAATCTTATTCCTCTGTGATTCTTACTTGTGTTAATTTTTCAATTTCCTAGGTCTTGAATGGTTGCTCTCCTACCTTTTACTATTATCATTACTTTTATTCTTTTGGTCTTCCTATCTTTTCCCTTTTCTCTGGTCCTAATTTTTTTCTTTCAAAGGAACATAGGTCTCTCTTGCAAAAAATGGATGAGTGGAGGCAAGATCCTGCCTGAATGATCTGTTTTGGAAGCCCACAGAGTAGGAGACATCAGGGCATGGATCTAGAGTGACCTGGAAAAAGAGAGAAATTCCTCAAGGTGCTGCTGGCTTGATTCTTGGTTGCTATGTTTCCCATTCCTCACTTTCCCCTTTTCTGTGCTTTATAATTTTGTCTACCAATGCTGTCTCTTTTCCATCCTACATCCTTCTATCTTCTGCTTTCTGTTCTTACATTCCACGTATCTTTGTTTAGTCCTCAACATTTCTGGTTTTTATTTCTATCTCATCTATCCTGTTTTCTTTCATTATTAACTTTTTAATGTTTGTCTTTTCTTTTTCCCTCTCCTCATCATTCTAGCCTTTTAATTCATTCTATATATTTTTATCCATTTGGTTTCCCATTTCATTGCTGGTACTCCACTTTTTTGTTCCTATTACTCTACACTGCTTACATGAGTTAAATATTCATTTTCAAAAGTCTTATGTAGTTCCTTTTCTAAGAGTTACTACTATTATTACTATTATTATTTTACGTTTCATAACTCTTTCACATTCTCTGGTCTTATTTTTTTTTCCTTTAAGGGAACATAGAAAAGAGCAAATAGAAAAAGAAAAACAAAGTGTCAAAGAGAAAATTTAAAAAACACAAAAAACAGCAATTAAATAAAATTCAATAGACAAGATAGAAGCTAGCCAACTTAGTAAATCCATCAAGATAAAAAGAAGACCAGACAGCAACAAAAAAGTTACAAACCATACTAAGAAACAGGAAGACATGGCCCAGTTCAATGAACAAACTAAAAATCCAGAAGACGTGCAGAACATTGAGCAACTATCAAATATATTCAACCAAATATCCTGGATCAATTTAGTGAAGTGAAGGAAGAGATTAAGGATATTTAAGAAGACACTGAGAGAGGAGAGGGGCCAAGATGGCATTAGTGTAGGAGGGCACACACTGCAAGCTCCCAGAGCAAGGCGGATTGTGGATGGGGTCCTGCCCGGGGGTCTGTGCTCCGCACGCGTGGAGTGAGAAGCTTGGGACATCTATCTGCGCGGATCGGCAGCATGGACTGAACGGTGGAAATTCGTGAGTTTTGAGGCTGCCGGTGGAGGTTGGCACAGGGGGCTGAACCCCGCGGTTAGGGAAAAAAAATAAAATTAAATAAAATAGCCATTTGGAGCCTTGGGCAGGAAGAAAAAGTTTTATTTTCAGGGGATCTGGCTGCCTGGTGCCCCTTGGACCTTGTGTGAACAGATCAAACGAGCTAATCAGCACCCAGTGAACCGGAGGGGGGATTTTGGTTGGGAAACGCAGCTGATTTCCCTAGCCACCCAGGGATAAGACCCGGGCCGCTGCGGAGCCAGGAGGAAGGGACACTTCCCAAAAAAGGGAGGGTTCGGTTGGAAGACAGGGAAGGGTATTTTATATTTTTAGACATCGATCTGGCTGCCTGCACCACCCCATAGCTTTGGGGAGCAGATAAACCGACCTGAAGCACCATTAGGCTGAGATCAGACGCGAATCTGCACTCAAACTGATTTACTGAGCAGCCCGGTGACGCGCGAGCTCAGCGCCGGAAGGGGCGGAATCAGCCCTCTTTAGCACTCCTCACTGACTAACATCAGAGCTTCAGCTAACCTGGGGAGTCCAGAAAGTGGGACGTGCTTGATTAATTTCCACGGGCCCAGCTAGGGTCCCTTCCGTAAGGGGGTTGGTCTAGAGGAAGAATTACTTAGGGTCCTGCATTTGGCTAAAAAACAAAAACAAAAAAGTGAGGACACCTCAACAAATGAAAAATAAATTCTTTTTAATTTAGTTTAATAGCTAAAAGCTGCTTCAGGACCTGCATAAAGAACCCTGTGGGGAAATTCATTGATAAACACAAGTAGGCAGGAAGGATCCACGTGTACCCTAGGGGAATCATTGAGCCCCCTTAGCTCTGTTTGACTGCTTTCCCGTGTGGATCTTTGGTTTCTCTCTGTTACTTTCTGGTCTTTTGCTATTATTTCCTTTTTCCTCCCCCCTTCCTTTTTCCTTCTATTTTTTTTTTTTTAAATAGGTGCTGCCACCTGGTCGCTTCTTTGCTGGGTTTCTTATTCAGTAATTTCCCACTCGCTGTATATATTAATTCTGTATTACAAACTATCGCTTATTCTTCCTGCATTTTTCTGCCTCCTGTTTTCTGTTGTGGCTCTTAGAAACATTTTTTCATAGGCCCACAACTTAAGGGTGTCAATTTCTATCCCATCTATTTTGTTTTCTTCTTCTTCTTTTTTCTTTTATTTTTATTCGTATTAACTTTTTCCTTTCAGAACTTTCTTTACTATTTCTCTCCCTCTTCATAATTCTAGCCTTCTAAATCACTATGTATATATTCCTTATTTGTTTTCCCAGTCCATTGTAGGAACTCAATATTTTTTCCTAGTACTCTACACTGCCTACAAAAGTTAAATATTCATCTCATTAAGTCTCATTTTGCCCCTCTTCTAACTTTTATCAATATTTCTATTATCCTTCTGCCTTCCTTACATCTTTTGATTCCTCTGGCCCTAACCTTTTGCCTTCAACGGAACATAGAAAGAAGCAAGGAAATAAAATAAGAAGAAAAACTGCCAAAGAGAAAACTTAACTCACACGCAGAACCAACAGCTAAATAAAATTCTAGAGCATAGAGAAAAGCTAATCAACTGAAAAAACCCATCAAGATAATATGATGACCAGAGGGAAACAGAAAAATACAAATGAATCTGAGAAACTGGAAAACATGGACCAGTCCAGTGCACAAAATAAAAACCAGGAAGCAATGCAGTACATCGAACAACTAATCAAAGCTATCCAAACAAATATCATGGACCAACTTAAAGAACTGAAGGAAGAGATTAAGGATATAAAGAAGACACTGGGAGAACATACTGAAGAAATAGCTAACACACCTAAAAAGGTAAGGGATATGATGGCGAACAAAGACACAAGTCAAGAAATGAAAAAGATGCTGGACTAACATGGCAGCAGAATTGAACAGGCAGAGGGAAGAATTAGTGATATGGAAGACAATACAGTTGAAATCAAAGAGATTGTGGAAAAGATAGACAAAAAGATAGAAAAAATCCAGTATGGTCTCAGGGAATTAACTAATAAAGCAAGACGCACAAACATACGCATTATGGGCATCCCAGAAGGAGAAGAGAAGGGAAAGGGAACAGAAGGAGTGTTAAAGGAAGTTAAGGCTGAAAACTTCCCAACTCTATTGAGAGAGATGGATGTGCAGGTCCAGGAAGCACAGCGCACCCCAAATAGTATAAATCCCAACAGGCCAACTCCAAGACATATACTTGTCAAACTGTCCAATGCTCAAGACAAAGAGAAAATACTCAAGGCAGCAAGAGAAAAGAGAACCATCACATACAAGGGAAGCACAATAAGATTAAGTGCTGATTTCTCAGCTGAAACCATGGAGGGAAGACAGTGGTATGACATAGTCAAAACACTAAAAGAAAAAAGCTTCCAGCCACGAATTCTCTATCCAGCAAAATTGGCATTCAAAAATGATGGAGAATGCCATCTAAAACTAAACCTAAAGGAAGTAGAAAACAGGAAATAACCAAGATTAGAGCAGAACTAAATGAAATAGAGAATAAGAAAGCACTGGAAGCAATAAACAAAACCAAAAGCTGGTTCTTCGAGAATATCAACAAAATTGACAAACCCTTAGCCAGACTAACAAAGAAAAAGAGAGAACAGATGCAAATACATAAAATAAGGAATGAGTAAGGTGATATCACTACTGATCCCACAGAAATAAAGAGTATCATAAGAGGATACTTTGAAAAATTATATGCCAACAAGAATGACAATTTAGAGGAAATGGACAAGTTTCTAGAAACCCACAAACAGCCAACATTGATGAAAGAAGAAATAGATGAACTCAACAGCCCAATTACAAGTAAAGAGATAGACTCAGTCATTAAAAACCTCCCAACTAAGAAGAGTCCAGGACCAGATGGCTTCACAGCTGAATTCTACCAAACATTCCGGAAAGAGCTAACACCAATTCTACTTAAGCTCTTCCTAAAAATAGAAGTAGAAGGAATACTACCTAACTCATTCTATGATGCCAACATTACCCTAATACCAAAACCAAATAAAGATACCACAAGAAAGGAAAATTACAGACCAATTTCTCTAATGAACCTAGATGCTAAAATCCTTAACAAAATACTTGCTAATCGCATTCAACAACATATCAAAAGGATTATACATCATGACCAAGTGGGTTTCATCCCAGGTATGCAAGGATGGTTCAATATAAGAAAATCAATCAATGTAATACACCACATAAACAAACTGAAAGAAAAAAATCACATGATCATCTCTATAGATGCCGAAAAAGCATTCGACAAAATACAGCACTCTTTCCTCATAAAAACACTACAAAAGATAGGAATAGATGGAAACTTTCTGAAAATGATAAAGGGTATATATGAAAAACCCAAAGCTAACATCATTTTCAATGGTGAAATCCTAAAAGCCTTCCCTCTGAGATCGGGAACAAGACAAGGATGCCCACTATCACCGCTCCTATTTAACATTGTCTTAGAAGTACTTGCACGAGCACTGAGACAAGAAAAGGACATAAAAGGCATCCAGATTGGAAAAGAAGAAGTAAAAATTTCATTATTTGCAAATGACATGATCCTATACATAGAAAGCCCTGAGAAATCGACAACAAGGCTTCTAGAACTTATAAAGGAGTTCAGTAATGTTGCAGGCTATAAGATCAATGCTCAAAAATCAGTAGCATTTCTATACACCAATAACCAGCAAACTGATGAGGAAATCAGGAAAAAAATACCATTTACAATAGTAAACAAAAGAATCAAATACCTAGGAATAAATTTAACTAAAGATGTAAAGGACTTATATACAGAAAACTACACAACACTGTTAAAGGAAATCAAAGAAGACTTAAATAAATGGAAAAATATTCCCTGTTCATGGATGGGAAGATTAAACATCATCAAGATGTCTATCCTACCCAAACTAATCTACAGATTTAATGCAATCCCAATAAAAGTCAACACTATATTTTTTAAGGAACTGGAAAAACTAACCACAAAATATATTTGGAGAGGTAAGAGGCCCCGAATTGCCAAAGATATATTGAAAAAGAAAAATGAAGTTGGAGGTATCACATTACCTGACTTTAAAACATACTACAAAGCTACAGTGATCAAAACT
>JAKSZT010029631.1:0-12857 GCA_026826555.1 Tolypeutes matacus | reverse complement strand
TTCAATTTTAGCTCTTTCTTCTTTTTTAATATATGAATTTATGGCTATGAACTTCCCTCTCAGGACTGCTTTCGCTGTATCCCATAGGTTTTGATATGTTGTGTTGTTGTTTTCATTAGTTTCAAGGTAGTTACTGATTTCTTTTGAAATTTCCTCTTTGACCCACTGTTTGTCTAAGAATGTGTTGTTTAACTTCCATATCCTTGTGCCTAACCTGTTTCTCTGGCCCTTAGTGATTTCCTATTTCATTCCGTTGTGGTCAGAGAAATTACTTTGTATAATTTCAATCATTCTGAATTCATTGAGTGTTGTTTTGCGACCTAGCATGTGGTCTATTTTGGAGTATGTTCCATGTGCACAGGAGAAGAATGTAAATCCCGCTGTATTTGGGTGTAGTGTTCTTCTGTATATGTCTATTAAGTCCAAATCTTCTAATGTATTGTTGAGTGCCTTAGTTTCTTGATTGATTCTCTGCCTAGATGTTCTGTCTAATGATGATAGTGGTGTGTTGAAGTCCCCTGCTATAATTGTAGAGGAATTTATTTCTCCTCTTAGTTTTTCCAGAGTTTGCCGCACGTATTTTGAGGCACCTCGATTAGGTGCGTAAATGTTGATGATTGTTCTCTCTTCTTGAGAGATTACTCCTTTTACTAATATGTAGTGTCCATCTTTGTCTCTTACAATAGTTTTGCATTTAAAGTCTATTTTGTCTGATATTAGAATAGCTACTCCTGCCCTTATTTGGCTATTGTGAGCTTGTAAAATGGTTTTCCAGCCATTCGCTTTCAGCCTTCTTGAATCCCTGGGCCGAAGGTGGGTTTCTTGTAGACAGCATATAGATGGATCATAGTTTCTTATCCATTCTGCCAATCTGTGTCTTTTGATTGGTGAATTTAATCCATTAACATTCAGTGTTATTACTCGTAATGAATTTCTTACTTCAGTCATTTTTTCTTTGGGTTAATGTTTGTCATATGTTGTTTTGTTTCTCTTTTTGACTTTTCAGTTGTTTTTAAACTCTCCTCCAACTCTCTCTCCTTTGTTTTTTCCTTTCAACTTGTAGAGATTCCTTTAGTATTTTTTGAAGTGCTGGTTTCTTCTTGACATACTCTCTTAATTGCTGTTTATCTGTGAATATTTTGAACTCTCCATCATTTTTGAATGCCAATTTTGCTGGATAGAGAATTCGTGGCTGGAAGTTTTATTCTTTTAGTGTTTTGACTATGTCATACCACTGTCTTCTTGCCTCCATGGTTTTAGCTGAGAAATCAGCACTTAATCTTATTGTGCTTCCCTTGTATGTGATGGTTCTCTTTTCTCTTGCTGCCTTGAGTATTTTCTCTTTGTCTTGAGCATTGGACAATTTGACAAGTATATGTCTTGGAGTTGGCCTGTTGGGATTTATACTATTTGGGGTGCGCTGTGCTTCCTGGATCTGCACGTCCATCTCTCTCAATAGAGTTGGGAAGTTTTCAGCCCTAATTTCCTTCAACACTCTTTCTGTTCCCTTTCCCTTCTCTTCTCCTTCTGGGATGCCCATAATGCGTATGTTTGTGCATCTTGCATTATCGGTTAATACCCTGAGACCATACTGGATTTTTTCTATCTTTTTGTCTATCTTTTCTATAATCTTTTTTATTTCAACTGTATTGTCTTCCATATCACTAATTCTTTCCTTTGCCTGATCAATTCTGCTGCCATGTGAGTCCAGCGTCTTTTTCATTTCTTGACTTGTGTCTTTGTTCGCCATCATATCCATTACGTTTTTAGGTGTGTTAGCTATTTCTTCAGTATGTTCTCCCAGTGTCTTCTTTATATCCTTAATCTCTTCCTTCAGTTCTTTAAGTTGGTCCATGATATTTGTTTGGATAGCTTTGATTAGTTGTTCGATGTATTGCATTGGTTCCTGGTTTTTATTTTGTGCATTGGACTGGTCCATATTTTCCAGTTTCTCAGAGACATTTGTATTTTTCTGTTGCCCTCTGGTCATCATATTATCTTGATGGGTTTGTTCAGTTGATTAGCTTTTCTCTATGCTCTAGAATTTTATTTAGCTGTTGGTTCTGCGTGTGAGTTAAGTTTTCTCTTTGGCAGTTTTTCTTCTTATTTTATTTCCTTGCTTCTTTCTATGTTCCCTTGAAGGCAAAGGGTTAGGGCCAGAGGAATCAAAAGATGTAAGGAAGGCAGAAGGATAATAGAAATATTGATAAAAGTTAGAAGAGGGGCAAAATGAGACTTATTGAGATGAATATTTAACTTGTGTAGGCAGTGTAGAGTACTAGGAAAAAATATGGAGTTCCTACAATGGACTGGGAAAACAAATGGAGGATTATATATATAGTGATTTAGAAGGCTACAATTATGAGGAGGGAGAGAAATAGCAAAGAAAGGTCTGAAAGGAAAAAGTTAATACTAATAAAAAAAAAAAGAAAAAAGAAGAAGAAGAAATCAAAATAGATGGGATAGAAATTGACACCCTTAAGTTGTGGGCCTATGAAAAAATGTTTTCTCTTAGAGCCACAACAGAAAACAGAAGGCAGAAAGATGCAGGAAGGATAAGCGATAGTTTGCAATACAGAATCAATATATACAGCAAGTGGGAAATTACTGAATAAGAATCCCAGCAAAGAAGCGACAAGCTGGCAGCACCTATTTAAAAAAAAAAAAATAGAAGGAAAAAGGAAGCAGGGAGTAAAAAGGAAATAATAGCAATAGACCAGAAATTAACAGAGAGAAACCAAAGATCCACACAGGCAAGCAGTAAAACAGAGCTAAGTGGGGTCAATGATTCCCCTAGGGTCCACGTGGATCCTTCCTGCCTACTTGTGTTTATCAATGAATTTCCCCACAGGGTTCTATATGCATGTCCTGAAGCAGATTTTAGCTATTAAACTAAATTAAAAAGAATTTATTTTTCATTTGTTGAGGTGACCTCACTTTTTTTTTTTTTTTTAATTTTAATTTTATTTTTTTAGCCAAATGCAGGACCCAAAATAATTCCTCCTCTAGACCAACCCCCTTATGGAAGGGACCCTAGCTGGGCCCGTGGAAATTAATCAATCACGTCCCACTTTCCGGACTCCCCAGGTTAGCTGAAGCTCTGATGTTAGTCAGTGAGGAGTGCTAAAGACAGCGGATTCCGCCCCTTCTGGCGCCGAGCTCCAGTGTCACCGGGCTGCTCAGTAAATCAGTTTGAGTGCAGATTCGCGTCTGCTCTCAGCCTAATGGTGCTTCAGGTCGGCTTATCTGCTCCGCAAAGCTATGGGGCGGTGCAGGCAGCCAAATCGATGTCTAAAAATATAAAATACCCTTCCCTGTCTTCCAACAGATCCCTCCCTTTTTTGGGAAGTGTCCCTTCCTTCTGGCTCCGCAGCGGCCCGGGTCTTATCCCTGGGTGGCTAGGGAAATCAGCTGCGTTTCCCGACCAAAATCCTCCCTCTGGTTCACCGGGTGCTGATTAGCTCGTTTGCTCTGTTCACACAAGGTCCAAGGGGCGCCAGGCAGCCAGATCCCCAGAAAATAAAACTTTTTTGCCCCACCCGCGGCTCCAATTGGCCGTTTTATTTTATTTTATTTTTTTTCCCCTAAACGTGGGGCTCAGCCGCCTGTGCCAACCTCCACCGGCAGCCTCAAAACTCATGAATCTCCACCGTTCGGTCCACGCCACCGATCCACGCAGATAGATGTCCCAAGCTTCTCACTCCACGCGTGCACAGCACAGACCCCCGGGCAGGACCCCGTCCACAATCCGCCTTGCTCTGGGAGCTTGCAGTGTGCACCCTTCTACACTAACGCCATCTTGGCCCCTCTCATGGGTGTGCCTTTCTATTGGTGTGTTAAGGGAAGGGATTTCTCAGTACTTGCTGTTCTCTAAAATATTCTTTTATTTTTCTATCCTCATTTTAACCCTTTTCAGGGCCATAAAATTTTTTCCCATTTAGGAATCTCCTTAGTCCTTTCCTTCAATACACAGAACGTTTCCTCCTTTCTTTACTTTTTGTGTGTGCTTTTAGAAATTCTATAGTTTGGGACTACAATATTTCACTTCTCTGGAGGTCCTTTTTAGTACATGATATTCTCCATCCTAAAAATTCTCCAAATCCAAGGTTCCATGAGTCTGTAAATAAAATGAGAATAAAGTCTCATAATTTGAACTAATGGAAGGGAAAGTGATTTGGAATTCCAAAAAAAAATTATAGATTTTTAAATTGCAGATTATTTTAACTGTGGCCATTTTCAAGTATATGTATTCTTCAAACTAAGCCAACAGTGTTCCCTTAAAATATTTTTACAAAACCCTATAATTAATAGATTATTTGTCGTTATCTTATCAGCAATGTGTGTATAATTAGATCCTGGGAAGTATATGAAGTGTGCTCTCTTAAATAAATAAATATTGTACTTTCAGCCTTGTTTACACAATCATTTTGTTTAGCAATCCTTAATCCTTCCTCTTTCAGAATGCCAGAAAGATAACTTAAGCTATGAATAAATGGTTTCCTAAGCTTTTCTACTCTTTTTGTTTTAGAAAATTAACATCAACTACTACTTCTTCTGGGGTCTTAGTGTGCTTTCTTTTAGCTATTAGCTAACTCATATTTTAGCTATTAGTTAACACATATAAACTAAATTTTGGCTTTTACATATCTCTCAATCCCTAGATTATAAACACCTTGAAGACAGGTACCATGACTTGTTCAGTTCTCTGTCACCCACAGCACCCAGCTTACTGCCCTGAATATGAATAAACAGTTAAATTTGTGATAAGCAGGAACTCAAAATATTATTTTTTAACAGATTTGATCCATTTGACTTTTACAACTTCTAAAACCACAAGAGACGCTTTAGAACCAGTTGTGCAGAAATTGTTTACTCCATATACTGAAATGGAAATAGGTAAGAAATAAAATTGGTGATGCATGATTGGAAATGTGATGTAACTTTCTGCTCTCTTAGAATTTTGTGACGGTTTCTGCAACATGAACAGGACTGTGAAGTATTCAACAAATACACTCACGTTTTACTGGATGGTGAGCATAGTCTCTTCCTAAATATGGGAAAATACTCACTTTATAATGTTAGAAAATGCATGCATACATATATACATACATACATATTTTACATTCTCCAGGTGTTGTACAATGAGTATATATTTCTTTGCCAGAAAAAGTTTTATCTTCCTTTAAGAAAAGAAAGTTTGATTCACTGAGAGAAGATTCAAATATTAATTAGCAAAATAGTTTCCAACATTTACTTTCTAAAAAAATGAGTTTTAACAAAAATTGAAAATTCACCAATTACTTCAAAATAAAAATTTAATTTTTATTACATTTAATGTGACAAGTTCTGTATTATGTGATGTGGTTTCATATAATTTCGGAAATAGTTTAGCACACTTGACATTTTCCTTACTGTGTCTGACATGATTGGAGTAGGAGTTTTTCTAGAGAGAATTATGACTTTTTTTTCCTTGACAGTTTCTGGTGATATGATACTACAGTATTTTGATAATCACAGTTATACACTATAGTTAGTACTAACTTATACATTATATACCAAGAAAGAACTATTTACAGGAAAATTACAAAGCTGAGATTCTTTTCAAGGTAATGGAAAAAGGTAGATAAAGATGCTAAAATAGGTCTTTTTGTTGAAAAGAATTGGAAAAAAATTTTATATTAGTAATATGTATGAAGTTCTAGGAATGTTATCATTTATTCTCAAACAGACAGTACTCTTAGGTTGACTTATCACAGGTCTATGTTGAGAGTAAACATCAGGAAAAAAAGAAAACTCTTAATTCCCATAGAGCCTTAGTGAAATCCTTTCCAAATATCAAATTCTGTAAGGTTTATATTCTCCAAATATCTAACATAAATCTATACAAGGTACTCCATGTTTTAGTTTGCTAAATGTTGCTGGGAACAATATACTAGAAATGGGTTGACTTTTATACTGGGAATTTATTAGATTAAAAGCTTAAAGTTCTGAGGCTGTGAAAATGTCCAAATCAAGGCATCATCAGAAATGCCATCTTACTGAAGGTCGGCTGCTGGCGATCTTGGACACCGGCCATGTGGCAAGACACAATGGCAGTTCTGCTGATCTGGGTCTCTCCCTTCTCCCTCTGGCTTACTTTCTCCCTGAGCTCAACTGTGGGTGATCAGGCATATGGCTCATCTCTCCCCTCTCCTCCAGGCCTCTCTCAGCCTCTTGAGAGCCTCTTCCCATGTCTCTGAGTTCTGCTGATTCCAGCCTTCAACCCCTGAAACCTCTCTCTCATCCTCTTAGGGCTTCTCTCTCTCTCAGCTGCTGCTTCTGTGTCTGCTGCTTTCAGTCCTCCATTTATAAAGAAATCTGGTAAGAAGACCAGGACCCACCCTGCGTCATGCCTCACTGAAATAATCCAATCAAAGCCCCCCCAACTGAATCTAATCCAAAGGGTCCGACACACACAGGAATGGACAAGTTTCAAGAACATGATCTTTGGTTCATAGTAATATATTGTTTGATTCACACACACACAAAAAAAACAAAAAAACAAAAAACAAAACAACAACAAAAAATTTACATGTATCCATTACATTTAATTGAGAAATGTATATATTTATACATCTGTGATTACTTTTTAGTTTTTAATTGCTTATGTTTTCAATTATTAAATGTACAAAATAAAGTTAAAAAATAAATAAATAAATAAAATTAAAAAAAAAAAGAACATGATCTTTTCTGGGATACACAAAAATTTCAAACTGTCACACTCCATATTTTTTGTTTCTCAAATAAATCATTGGCTTTACTGTCATGTAAAATGGTCTTAACTATTCAAGGAGAAGTGATGATTCCCCCTTCTGCTAAAAGAACACTTATTTTCAACTGAGGGAACATCTTTCCTTTACCCTCAATATGTGTGCTACAGAGGGAGCTGAATCCATCCCAGCTCCTTGGATCAGCACTTGGCTGAAGCTCTAGCCAATCAGAGCTTTGCATACCTTGCCCACAGAACTAATATAAGAATAGGCACAAGACAATAGCCAATAAGTTTGGGTCAAAGTTAATCCTAGGATATTTTCTTGAGCTACTGGGAAATAGGAGTTCTTCTTTCTCTTAGACTTGGAACTAAAGGATATAAGCCTTGGGCTGCTAGGGTACTACTATGTATAGAGGACCTGTACAAAAGGAAAGCAACACAGAGGAAGTCATATAGCATATATATTGTCTAGGAAAAACATTAATTAGGAAATGTAGTAATTCTTCCTAATTAATAATTGTCTTTTAATTTATAGCATTCTAGTGATGTGATAAGTACTTAGCTATCAAAAGTATATATCCACTGTTACTTATTCATGATGGAAAAATGCTTTTCAACCATTAAGTTTTAACATTTTCTCCCCATATAATAAGGTAGTTCTTGTAGCTGTGGATGCTTCAAATTTAGTGTATTTTGTGTTAGTGATAAAAACATATTCTAATGTATCATCTTCATTTCCATGAAGTAAGAGTGATTTGCATTTTAGGATGTTCATGTCCACTTGAATCTTGGTTGGTTTCCTCATTGGTACCTATTTTTATTTTGTTTGGATATTACCTTTGTTCACACAACCATTTAGTTACTCCTACCTATTTTATTTCCTTTTAGTTCATCTCCTGTGTGTGTTGTTTTTGTCTTAATGCAGAGATGACACCTAGAGAGGCATTTATATTTACATAAGTGTACAAACTGCTCCATACTCAGGAGCTAATATCAATATAATTCATTTCTTTGTGAGCTGCCTGAATAAAATCCTCCAATCTAAAAGTAAATTCACTTAAACAAGGAATTTAAATTGTTTCCTATTTATGTTTTCTCCATTTAAAGTATCATATACCTGTCTGGTTTGTTGTTAAAATCTTGGTTTTAAATTTATGGTACATGATAATATTCTTAAGCCTGGTGTGTGTTACAGTTTTATCCTTTGGCTTTAATTTCAACTATACCTTCCTTTGAAAATCTGAATTTCTTCTCTATTCCTGATGTCTTTCATATTTTTTCTGTTCTGCTTTTATTGTGTAGTGTTTCATTGAATCTTCTGTCTTTACTTTATATTTTTTAAATGCATTTAATTTTCTTTTTACAAAAAAAAAAAAAAAATGAAGCTTGGAGAAATTACATGTTCATTACTTAGCACCCTCCAGCCATTTTAGATTTTAAGCATTAATCTTTATGGTTAAAGTGATCCCATTTTGAAATGATCCAATGTTTAGAACCTGAAATTCTTTAGTAAGAACTATGCGCTCAGAGGATCCCAGGTGCACCGAGGCACTGAAAAGCTAGTTTTCCCTGACACATAGGCCTTTTATCATCAGGATGAGGTAGTGGTCATATTTTAATTAAAATGTCAGAACAAATACTGTTGGAGTTATTGAAAATGAATCGCCAGATAAAGTGAGCACTGGGCCATGGCAGGTCAAAGAGGCAAAGTCACTTGGAGAAAAGAACTCAATTCATTTTCCTGCCTTAATGAGGAAGAAGGAACTTTATGAGCAATATAAACTTTTAGTACATTAAAGCACATTCTTCCCTGTAGCAAAAGCCCTTATTTCCGCAGATTGATGGCTTTTATTATTTATTTTAATTATTTAACAATGATATGAAACCTTGTGCTTTAGAGAATAGTTAGTATTTTGTTTCAAACCATATGCAAAGGAATAACATTATTTGGGCTTATTTTTCTTCCTATTTGCTTTCTACATTCTCTGTTGTGCTGTGCTTTGTAAGCTTTTGTGAAAGTCAGCCTAGTCACCTTTTAAGGATGTTTATTTATTGTAAAAGATAATATAATCTTCTAAAGTACAGTACTTCTTTGCCAGTGTATTTGAGAAATTCCTGTAGGGTTGAAGGTATTCCCTCTCTTTCTTGCTTTTTCACTTTTAAGTTGCCAGCGAGAGCTCTGGAGATACACTGTGCCTTAAGAAGCAGTTGAATTAATACTTCCAAGAACCCTATGTTCTAGGCTTCTTTCATCAAAGATCTGTAAACCCTTCATTACTTGCTAGTCCAAAGAAATACAAAATATTTTCTGCTTAATGAATCTAATTCTGCTGATGAGAAAGTAAGGGGATTACCCACTATTTATATTTGTATTAATTCTTCCAGACTCCTGAATACCCTTCAAAGCATTGAGAGAGATTTGTGATCTGGACATATTTTCCACTATCACTGGTAGAACTATCCTAAGTGGTTTCTTATTTTACTCAGGAAAGTGAGATTTTTCAAAACAAATTGAAACAAGAATTTCATTAGTACTGTATCTTGAAATGTCATTATTGCACCATCTTTCTCTTTTTCCACCCATTGTACATGGCATGTGGAATTTTCTCTTTTCTTCTCATTCACTTCCTATCTCAAAAAAGCAGTGCTGCCTAGAAACAGAAATTCCCATCGTAAGTATAGTTGGAAGTCCACGACTGGTAAGGGTGTTAACTAATTGTTGAGCTAAGAAGGCAACTACCTGATTTAATTCTTTCTTTGGGGAGTGGAGGGGTCATGATTTACATTAGCTGGTCCAGCAAAAAGACGTTGCTGATGTCTTTTTAAGTTTTTTTTAATTATAGAAATTGTGGGTTTATAGAAAAATCATGTAAAAAATATAGCATTCCCATATATCTCCCTATTGTTGACACTTTGCATTAGTACAGTATATTTGTTATAATTCATGAAATATTTTAATGCTTGTACTATTAACTATAGTCCATCATTTATAATAAGGTTCACTGTGTTATACAGTCCTATGTTTTATCTTTTAATTTTTATTCTAGTAACATATTTACGACCCCAAATTCCCCCTATTAACCACATTCACATATATAATTCAGTGCTGTTAATTACACTCACAATATTGTGCTACCATCACCACCATTCTTTTTTGTACATACTGTATCTAGACTCAGGGCTTTGACAGTCTCATACATGCTTGGTCTCATATTAGTCTTCCAGTGTTACTGAAAATAGTTTCTTCTCTCCCTGGCATACAATTGTTGTCCATTAATTGTTTTTATTTGGTATGTCCTTGTTGATTATTTTCTGCCAGCCTTATGCTGTACCTGCCCTAATTTCATTTGCCCAAGATCTTATTCTAAGTTACCTATTACTTGTTTAGTCCTCTGAACTATCTAATTGAATGATAGGAGGTATTGCAGAAACCTTATTCTACCTCTGGCAACTTGGGATGTACTCCTAGATAAACCTGAGGGAACTTTAATATTTTTTGACAATTGTACACTTCACAACTGCATTTTTTCCAGCTATCTCTATGTCTTCCAGCTAACCATAAGGAAAGATGAAGCAACCATATATCTTTTTGAGGGTTTTAAGGTCAAAGCCTGATAGCTTCCTTTTATTCAGAGCATTTATCTTCAGTCTATATCAACTATTCATCTTCGTCATGGTTTCTTTTCAAAGTGTCAACCTCCCTGAAATTTCTTTCCTGTGACCTATTTTATTATCCATTTTTACCAACTTTTATTGAAGAAAAACCCTCCTCTGGGCTGAAACTTTTCATGATATACAATATAAGTTCTCCTAGTATATATTTAGAAATGGAATGGGCCATATTAAAGGACTTCCAGACATTAACCCATTTATTTACAATGCTCCAGGAGTCTGACAGTCTCACAAATCATAGGAAATATTCAAGTAACTTCCTGTAAGATTTAGTGAAACTAAATTCACTTTTAAATGTACTAAGAGCCCTATGGTTTTAGCTGTGAATTATGAGTCCTTTATATTCTTTGTTTTATAAATAAATAGGTTTGGTCACCTATTGTCCGACTACATGTAGGTAGTGCTATCTTAGACTCATAGATCTTAACATTAGAAAAGGGGACCTTAAGAGATAACTTCTTCCATTCATAGTCTCTTAATCTTATCATACTAATAATTATGAATTGTTAAATGTAACAGGAAAAATCTTGGAAGTGTTCTGTGTCTAACTGTTCTTGTAGTAGAGATAATTTAATATAATAAAATCCTATTAATCCTGAATTGGGGAATGGGGCATTCTGGTTAACTGAATACTGCAATTGCCTGAAAATTTCTCAACATAGATTACCAATTTTACAATAACAGTTAATTAACTGGATAGCTATACTTTTAGCATTTTCTTTGATTCAAAAGATGCTTCATGATTTTCAGTAATCTTCATAAAGTTCCATTATTATCATTGTATGTCAATGGGGAAAAGTTGAAAACTTTCCCTCTAAGTTTGGGAACCAAACAATGATGCCCACTGTCACCATTGTTATTGAATATTGTGCTAGAAGTTCTATTTAGAGCAATTAGATGGGGAAAAAATAAAAGCTATTCAAATAGGAAAAGAGGAAGTCAAATTCTCACTGTTCGTGGATGACTTGATCCTATATTTAGAAAATTCTGAAATTTCTATGACAAAAAGTTAGAAAACTACAAGTATTGGAGAGGATGTGGTGAGATAGGGACATTTATTCACTGTTGTTGGGATGTAGGATGGTACAGCCACTGTGGAGGACCGTTTGGCAGTTCTAAAGAAGTTGAATATACATTTGTCATGTTACCTGGCAATACCACTACTGGGTATATACCCAGAAGAACTGAGAGCAGAGACACGATCGGAAATCTGCACACCAATGTTCATAGTGACATTATTCACAATTGCCAAAAGATGGGAACAAATTAGGTAGCCATCAACTGATGAATGGATGAATAAACTCTGGTGTGTACATACAATGAAATATGCATATGTAAGATGAAGTGAATTTGTTAAACATATAACATGGATGAACCTGGAGGACATTATGTTGAGTGAAGCAAGCCAGACACAAAAGGACAAATACTGTATTATTGTGCTACTATGAACTAAATATATTGTGAAATCTCATGGAGTTAACTTGAATATGGGTCACTAGAAAATAGAATGAGGTTAGAGAATAGAAAGATGAGGATTAACTTGTACAGAATTGGTAAAAAGGATGTGTGTTAATCTTTGGAAATGAATAGAAAAGGTGAAAACACAACATAATTTTTGTATCTAACAGTACTATTATGTAGATATGACAGTGGTTTAAAGTGAAAGTCTAAGTTCATGTATATTACTAAAAGAAAAGCTAAAAATGTAACATGGGAATGAATAGCATAGTAAACTGCATGTGAAATGTGAATATGGGTAAAATTGCATATATAATACCATTTTTCTTTGAAATTGAACAAATACATGTTAATACTACAAGATGTTAAAAATCAGACAAAAATACATTATGCTGAGAGAAACCAGACACAAAGTACTACATACTGTATGATTCCATTTATATAAAATGTAAATATAAATCAATTTAAAAAAATGAAATTAGATAAGTGGTCATGTAGGGCTGGGAAGGATAGAGGGATTGAGAGGTGACTGCTACGGGGTGTGGAGTTTCTTTTTGGAGTAATGAAATTGTTCTAAAATTTTTTGTATTGATAAATGCACAGCTTTTTTTTTTTTCTTTTCTTTTTTTTAATATATATATATATTTTTATTATGGGTAAAAATCAAAATTCTCACAATACATACAAACATTTGCAAAATGATATATAAATATATATGCATATATGTGTATTTGCTTACAAAAATGTTGTTTATATATATATATATATATATACACATATATTTTAAGAGGTGCTTAGATTACCCAAAATATTACACGGAACCCACTGGGATTACCATGTTGCCCACCTCCCACACCTCCCATCACATCCCACACAAACATCTCCCACAGTGTGGCCCACCACCCTCAATGAACTTACACATCCTGGAGCCTTGCCACCAACCATAGACCACAGTTCACACTGTAGACCACACCTC
>JAKSZT010029628.1:0-21459 GCA_026826555.1 Tolypeutes matacus | reverse complement strand
GCAGGACCCCGTCCCCAATCCGCCTTGCTCTGGGAGCTTGCAGTGTGTGCCCTCCTACACCAATGCCATCTTGCCCCCCTTCCCCATAGCATTATTTGGAAACCAAATTAAGGAACAGACAACTTAGAGACTAAATTCAAGATTTAACCCATTAAAATATTAAAATTCACATTGTGCAACCAAAGATTACAAGACAAACAAAGAAAGAAGAATTTGTAGCTCATCTCAAGGAACAAAATAAAATTTCAGAAACCATTAATGAAGAATATCAGACATTGGACATACCTGCCAAAACTTGAAAAAATAAAATGATCTTCCACATACTCATAAAGCTAATGGAAAACACAGATATAACTAAAGTATATCAGGAAAATTATTGAACAGAATGAGAATCTTAATAGAATTTTAAATAAGAAAACAAGCACAAATACTCAATTTGAAGACCACAATAACTGAAATTAAAAATTCTCTAAATGGTTTCAACAGCAGATTAGAGCTGACAGAAGAATCAATGAACTTAAAAGATAAGACAACTGAAACTTTTCAGGTTGATGAGCAGAAAGTAAAAAGAATGACAAGTTGAACAGAGCCTAACAGACATATGGGACACCACCAAGATGCAAATATACAGATTTTGGGAGTCCCTGAAAGAGAAGAAATAAAGGAGCAGAAGGAGTATTTGAAGAAATAATGGCATAAAAACTTCCCAATTATAATAAAGAAAGTGAATATACACATTCCAGAATCCCCACAAACCACAAACAGGATAAACTTGAAGAGAAGCATGCTTAGACACATGGTAGTTGTGATGTTTAGGCTAATGTGTCAATTCAGCTAGGTAATGGAGCTCAGTTGTCTGCTCAAGCAAGCACTGGGAATACTGTAATTCAAGGGCCATTTAATGGACTTTAATAATCACTGAGTTCATTGCATAGATGGCTGGTTACATCTACAATGAACTAAGGAGATTCTCATCAGCAATGAGTGACATCTCATCCAATAGTTGAAGGACTAAAAAGAGAAAGTGATTTCATCAGAGAGAGAATTCCCACCTCTATTTCAAATAGCCAGTGTCTCCTGGGAACTCATTAAGGACCTTCTTCAGAGCTCCTTGTTTGCAGCCTGCATGGTCGTGGAATTTCAACTTGTGCATCCCCATGGTCGTGTGAGACAATTCTCTAAAATCTCATAGTATTTACAGGTATCTCCTGTCAGTTCTTTTTCCCTAGAGAACACTAACTAATAATTTAGTCAAACTGTTGGATGTCAAGGACAAGACAGAGTTCTGAAAGCTGCAAATAAAAGCAATGTTCTATATACAGGGGATCCCCAATAAGATTAAGTTCCAATTTCTCATCACAAAACTTGGAAGAAGGCAATGGGATGAAATATTTAAAGTACTGAAAGAAAATAAATGCCAACCAAGAATTTTCTATCTTATGAGACAGTCTTCCAAAAATTAGGAAGGGATTAATATTCCCAGATTATCAAAAGCTGTGCTAATATGCCATCACTAAATTTAAACTACAGTGAAAGTTAAGGGGCATTATGAAGAATAAAAGAAAAAGACACTAGCCAGTGGATCAAAGAAGCATAAAGAAATAAAGTATTATATATTGCCTAAGTGTTACCTCTTGAAGCCTCCTTGTTGCTCAATTATGGCTTTTCTCTAGGCCAAACTCATCATATAAAGGCATTACCTGCTCCTCTGTGTGGGATATGACTCCCAAGGACAAGCCTCCCTGGCACTGTGGGATTATTACCAAGCACTGATTAGTGATGCATCTGGAAAAAGATCTTGACCAAAAGGGGGAAATATTAAATACAAATGAATTTTTATGGCTACTAGATCTCAAAGTGAGTTGGGGGTTATTCCAGAGATTATGCTTATGCACATCTCAGCAGAATTCATTGACTGCCACAGTAAACATTGCCTCGACCAGCAGGTCTCCTGAGGTCTCTAAGGACATGTAGACACTATAGGCAGGGTAGACAATCTCGGGAATTCAGCACCCTGTCAATGGGCCTTACTTTGGAATATATACTCCCCAATGTAACAGAGTTAGATTCATGTATAATTTCCCTAACATGACTCTTCTGCCCCTTTTATTTGAACCTATAGTTAGTACTATTCTTGTCAACCATATGTCCTAGTGTCTTAAATCTTCAAGCTATTCATATGCCAATTGAGCCTAAAAATCTCAACAGAGTTGCAACACCTAGTCTCCAGTTCATTGAACGCACCCAGGACACTAACAAAAGGATAATATGGACAATGCTTACACCAGGAAGTGGAGAGTGTCTGCAAGTACAAGTAATACAGCTCCATCAATCTTCCCCATGGGATCTAACCCCCTCTCAGTCAGAGGAAGGATGGCCATCACCATCCCAAAATCCTCAAGACTGAGAAATGAACAAACATGAGAGGGGAAAGCAACTACGGACTTAAGGAGACCTATTATTCTAACAATGGAAGAACTTTTATCATTGATCTAAAGACAGTGGCCACAAGAGGTTCTGAGGGGAGGGAGAGGGAAGAATAGGTGTACATAGGGGCATTTTTGGAATATTGGAATTGTCCTTCATGACATTGCAATGACAGATACAGACCATTATATATTTTGTCAAAATCTATAAAATTGTGCGTTGCAAAGTGAATACTATAATGTAAACTATAGTCTTTGGTTAATACAATGCTTCAATATGTGTTCATCAATTCTAACAAATGTACCACACTAATGAAATTTGTTTATGTGGGAAAGTGTGGGAGGGAGAAGGGGAGGGTATATGAGAAGCCCCTATATTTTTATGTAACATTTATGTAATCTAAACCTTCTTTAAAAAAATAAAAAATACAGAAAAGAAATACAACAAACACAAAAATAGTAAAATTAGAAAAATGAGCCATCATCAATTTTAACAAATGTTCCACAACAATACTAGGTGTTGGGGGGGGGGGGGGCATTTTTGGGAATTCTATATTCAATGAGTGATTGCTCTATGAAACCCAGAACTTCTCTAATTAAGAAAAAAAAAAAAGAAATAAAAATCTCTGATAAGGAAACCATAATGGTAATTATATACAACAGTAATATTCTATTTTGTTTTTGGTAACTCCACTTTCATTTCCTAGAATTTCTAAAGTACAAATGCATAAAAAGAAATAAATTCTAGGGTTCTGAATGTACAACAAATTTATAATTTAACAAGAACAAAATTTGGTTGGCATAGGGGTTAGGAATAGCATTTATGCTACAGAATTTAAATTGAAAAAAATACAAACATGATTGTTATAGATTTGAGATAATAAATTTAAGCCCCATGATAATCTTAAATAAAATATCTGAAAAATATATACAAAAGGAAAAAAAAAGAGACTCAACATTTTACACTACACAAAGTCAAATAAATATAAAAGGAGGCATTTGCAAAAAAAGGTATGAATTAAAATAAAAAACAAAATGGGTGGAGAAATCCCTGCATTATCAGTAATCCCTTAATTGTAAAGGGATTAAGCTCTCTGTTCAAAAGGCAGAGAGTAGCAATGGATAAAAATGCATAACCCAAACATTTACTCTTTATAAAACATTCACCTTAAATTCAAAGACACAAGTAACTTGAATGTGAAAAGGCTGGAAAAATATTCCATGCAAACAGAAACCAAAAGAGAACTGGTTTAGCTATATTAATATCAGGTAAAATGACTTTAAGTAAAAAATTATTAGAAGGGAGAGGGCCAAGATGGCGTTAGTGTAGGAGGGCGCACACTGCAAGCTCCCAGAGCAAGGCAGATTGGGGACGGGGTCCTGCCCGGGGGTCTGTGCTGTGCACGCGTGGAGTGAGAGGCTTGGGACATCTATCTGCGTGGATCGGCGGCGTGGACCAACGGTGGAGATTCGTGAGTTTTGAGGGTGCCGGTGGAGGTTGGCACAGGAGGCTGAGCCCCGCGGATATGGAAAAATAAAATAAAACGGCCATTTTGAGCCGCGGGCGGGGCGAAAAAGTTTTATTTTCTGGAGATCTGGCTGCCTGGCGCCCCTTGGAACTTGTGTGAACAGAGCAAACGAACTAATCAGCCCCCAGTGAACCGGAGGGGGGATTTTGGTCAGGGAACGCAGCTGATTTCCCTAGCCACCCAGGGATAAGACCCGGGCTGCTGCAGAGCCAGGAGGAAGGGACACTTCCCAAAAAAGGGAGGGTTCTGTTGGAAGACAGGGAAGGGTATTTTATATTTTTAGACATTGATCTGGCTGCCTGCACTGCCCCTAGCTTTGGGGAGCAGATAAGCCGACCTGAAGCACCATTAGGCTGAGAGCAGACGCGAATCTGCACTCAAACTGATTTACTGAGCAACCCGGTAACGCTGGAGCTCGGCACCAGAAGGGGCGGAATCCGCCATCTTTAGCACTCCTCACTGACTAACATCAGAGTTTCAGGTAACCTGGGGAGTCCGGAAAGTGCACCGTGCTTGATTAATTTCCACGGGCCCAGCTAGGGTCCCATCCCTAAGGGGGTTGGTCTAGAGGAGGAATTATTTTGGGTCCTGCATTTGGCTAAAAAAATAAAAAAATAAAAAAAGTGAGGTCACCTCAACAATTGAAAAATAAATTCTTTTTAATTTAGTTTAATAGCTAAAAGCTGCTTCAGGACCTGCATATAGAACCCTGTGAGGAAATTCATTGATAAACACAAGTAGGCAGGAAGGATCCACGTGGACCCTAGGGGAATCATTGACACCCCTTAGCTCTGTTTGACTGCTTGCTTGTGTGGATCATTGGTTTCCTCTCTGTTACTTTCTGGTCTATTGCTATTATTCCCATTTTCCTCCCCCCTTCTATTTTTTTTTTAAATAGGTGCTGCCAGCTGGTCGCTTATTTGCTGGGCTTCTTATTCAGTAATTTCCCACTCGCTGTATATATTGATTCTGTATTACAAACTATCGCTTATTCTTCCTGTATGTTTCTGCCTTCTGTTTTCTGTTGTGGCTCTTAGAGACAACATTTTTTCATAGGCCCAAAACTTAAGGGTGTCAATTTATATCCCATCTATTTTGTTTCCTTCTTCTTTTTTCTTTCTTTTTTTTTTAATTAGTATTAACTTTTTCCTTTCAGACCTTTCTCTACTATTTCTCTACCTCCTCATAATTCTAGCCTTCTAAATCACTATATATATATATATTCTTCCATTTGTTTTCCCAGTCCATTATAGGAACTCCATATTTTTTCCTAGTACACTACACTAGCTACACAAGTTAAATATTCATCTCATTAAGTCTCATTTTGTCCCTCTTCTAACTTTTATCAACATTTCTAGTATCCTTCTGCCTTCCTTACTTCTTTTGATTCCTCTGGCCCTAACCTTTTGCCTTCAAGGGAACATAGAAAGAAGTAAGGAAATAAAATAAGAAGAAAAACTGCCAAAGAGAAAACTTAACTCACACGCAGCACCAACAGCTAAATAAAATTCTAGAGCATAGAGAAAAGCTAATCAACTGAACAAACCCATCAAGATAATATGATGACCAGAGGGCAACAGAAAAATACAAATGACTCTGAAAAACTGGAAAACATGGACCAGTCCAGTGCACAAAATAAAAACCAGGAAGCAATGCAGTACATCGAACAACTAATCAAAGCTATCCAAACAAATATCATGGATCAACTTAAAGAACTGAAGGAAGAGATTAAGGATATAAAGAAGACACTGGGAGAACATACTGAAGAAATAACTAACACACCTAAAAAGGTAATGGATATGATGGCGAACAAAGACACAAGTCAAGAAATGAAAAAGACGCTGGACTCACATGGCAGCAGAATTGAACAGGCAGAGGAAAGAATTAGTGATATGGAAGACAATACAGTTGAAATCAAAGAGATTGTAGAAAAGATAGACAAAAAGATAGAAAAAATCCAGTATGGTCTCAGGGAATTAACCGATAATGCAAGACGCACAAACATACGCATTATGGGCATCCCAGAAGGAGAAGAGAAGGGAAAGGGAACAGAAGGAGTGTTGAAGGAAGTTATGGCTGAAAACTTCCCAACTCTATTGAGAGAGATGGATGTGCAGATCCAGGAAGCACAGCGCACCCCAAATAGTATAAATCCCAACAGGCCAACTCCAAGACATATACTTGTCAAACTGTCCAATGCTCAAGACAAAGAGAAAATACTCAAGGCAGCAAGAGAAAAGAGAACCATCACATACAAGGGAAGCACAATAAGATTAAGTGCTGATTTCTCAGTTGAAACCATGGAGGCAAGAAGACAGTGGTATGACATAGTCAAAACACTAAAAGAAAAAAACTTCCAGCCACGAATTCTCTACCCAGCAAAATTGGCATTCAAAAATGATGGAGAGTTCAAAATATTCACAGATAAACAGCAATTAAGAGAGTATGTCAAGAAGAAACCAGCACTTCAAGAAATACTAAAGGAATCTCTACAAATTGAAAGGAAAAAACAAAGGAGAGGGAGTTGGAGGAGAGTTTAAAAACAACTGAAAACTCAAAAAGAGAAACAAAACAACATATGACATACATTAACCCAAAGAAAAAATGACTGAAGTAAGAAATTCATTACGAGTAATAACACTGAATGTTAATGGATTAAATTCACCAATCAAAAGACACAGATTGGCAGAATGGATAAGAAAATATGATCCATCTATATGCTGTCTACAAGAAACCCACCTTCAGCCCAGGGATTCAAGGAGGCTGAAAGTGAATGGCTGGAAAACCATTTTACAAGCTAACAATAGCCAAAAAAGGGCAGGAGTAGCTATTCTAATATCAGACAAAATAGACTTTAAATCCAAATAATGCTATGGCAGTGATTTCCTTGAGTTCCAGATGCTAATATAAACAAGCAAACTAAAGTAAATACCATCCTTTACAGTCTTTGTAAATCAACTCTATGTTGGTTTCTGCTTTCCTTCAGAGTTTCACCCTCCATTCTAATAAAGAAGTATGAAGTGAAAGCACAGACTTCTCTCAGTCTTTTTGGAGCCTGAAGCTTTTCCTGGGTGTGTGGTCATGGCCTTAAAACTCCCCCATTTATAGGTATGCCTCATCTACTCCTTATGTGATAGAATTTCCCTCATTCAAGGTGCTTTATTATGTGTTGAAGTTGGTAATCCATTGGTTCAGTACTCTTTGATTTGATTATTTCTTGCTTTAGCTAGGCATAACCTGCTTCTGCCTTCAGAGTGTGACCTGGGAAGACATACCAGAGATATGTGTCCTAATATAGTTCTTCT
Organism: Tolypeutes matacus; assembly: GCA_026826555.1. Classification (NCBI taxonomy): domain Eukaryota; kingdom Metazoa; phylum Chordata; class Mammalia; order Cingulata; family Chlamyphoridae; genus Tolypeutes; species Tolypeutes matacus. Next base: position 14,199 of record JAKSZT010029628.1, on the reverse strand, counting down.
TTTTCAATTAGAAAAAGAAATAAATTCAATTAGAAAAAGATCTAATTAAGCAATTAGATCTACAAACTTTCCTCTGAACACTGTCTTTCCTGCATTTCATGAATTTTGATATTCTGTGTTTTCATTTTCTTTCATCATGATATTTCCTAATTTATCTTGTGATTTCTTCCTTAATTCTTTCTTTCTTTAAGAGTGAATTGTTCAAATTCCACATATCTTTGCATTTCCTGTCTCTATTATTGATTTCCAGTTTCATTCTGTTGTTTGGAGAAGATTATTTATGTGGTTTCAATCTTTCAAATTTATTGAGATCCTTTTGTGCTCTAACATGTGGTCTGCCTTTGGGGATGATCCATGTGCACTTGTGATGAATCTGTGTTGTGTTGTTAAATTAATTGTGATATTTATGTTGGTTACTTTAGTTTTTTCATAGTATTATTCAGTTCTTTTTTTTTTTTTTTCCTTATTGGTATTTTGTTCAGATATTCTAGCCATTATTGAAAGTGGTTGATACAAGTCTCCTTTTATTAATGTAGAACCATGTATTTTCCCTTTAAGTCTATGTTTGTTTCATATATTTTTGGGCTCTGGTATTATGTGCATATATTTTAATAATCATAATATCTTCTTAATTGACACCCTTTTCAATATTAATGTCCTTCTGTGTTCTTTTTAACAACATTTCACTTTCAGCTTATTTTGTCTTATAGTAATTTAATCATCCCTATTCAATTTTGGTTAATATCTGCAGGGTATATTTTTCATCCTTTCACTTTCATCCTTCTTGCTTCTTTGAATTTAAGTAGGGTCTCTTGTAAAGAGTAGACACACACATGCATTTCTGCACTTGGAAACCATATATATACTTTATGTCATGCTCTGCTTTTTGACTGTTATTTACATTTAAATAGCTATTGATAATACATAAGTTACTTTTTCTTTTGTTTTCTTCTAAACCTTTCAGCAGTTAAGCCCTCAGTTCTTCCATTACTGTATACATTTGTATTTAGGTGATCTGTCATAGTGACCCCATGAGAATCTCTCATTTCCTTTATTCTATATTCTTCTGCCATTGTTTGGTTATTATGGGACTTAAAGTATTTAACATCCTAAATCTATAACAATCTTATTTATTTGGTACCAAAAAAGTCATTAGTACACACAAACTATGTTCCCATAAACCTTCATTCCCATTCTTTATGTAATTCTTGTCACAGATTATATCTTTATACTTATAGATTTGTTGGTCCAACTCAGCTCCTGAAGGGCATAGGTTGGAGCAGTTGGAAGACCAAAGGACACTCTCCTTACATAATCAGAAATAAGTTTTATTTATTGGGACTTATGGACAGGAGAGATTCTCTCTGGTGGTCCAGAGAATGAAGATAGAACTCCACAAAGAGGTGAAAGAGGTGGGAAAATGAGGGGCAATATATAGGGTCCCAGAGCAAAGATATTTCATAACAGAGTTTCTGCTAATGTCAGATGAATGAGTTCTGGTGATGTTACTGTAAGAAGTAATTGTACAGTCTGGAGAAAATTACTGTCTATGATACCATCTGTATATTCTTCTGTGAGGAAGTTTGTTACAATATAACTTGTGTCCTGGAGCATGCAGGTGGCTGTATACTGTGGGCTAAGTTTCCCTTAGGGATGTGAAGCCAGTGCTTAATGGTAAAAGTAAATTGCTATTACTTTTCATGCATTTGCTTTGTAGATACTGTTAAAAATGAAAACTGGTGTTACAAACCAAAAATGCAAGTGTTAGCTTTCCCCTATTGTATAGTGTCCTTGTCATTAAAACTGAAGAACTCCCTTTATCCTTCCTTGTATTTCCAGTCTAGTGGTTGCAAACTCCCTCAGCTTTGGTTTTAATCTCTCCCTCACTTCTGAAAGTTAGTTTTGCTTTATATAGTCATTCACTGACTTCTTGCTTCCATGATTTCTGAAGAGAAAACTTCATTTAGTCATTTCTTTTTTTCATTTAATCTTATTGACACATTTCTTCTTTCTTGTCTCTTTACAGTTTATCTGACTTAGCATTTGACTGTTTGATTATAATGTGTATTGGTGTGGATCACATTGGGTTTAGGCTATTTGGAGTTCATTGAGCCATATGAATATGTATGGGTATTTGGGTAATTTTTTAAATTTTGTGGCCGACTTTCCTTTTTATATTGTTTCTGCTTGTTCTCTCTTTCCTTTCTAGTATTCCTATAATGTTTATATTGGTATGCTTGATATTATCATACAAGAATTTTAGGGTCTCTTCACTTTTCTTGATTTGTTTCTTTTTTCTCCTGATCAGACTGCATAATTTCAATTGCTTTATCTTCAAGTTCCCAAATTAATTCTTCTGTAAGCCACAATCTACTGTTGAACCCCTCTAGGGAATATTTTTATATCAGTTATTGTGATCTCCAGATTTCACTTTGGTTTCTTTTTATGATCTATATCTTTTTTCTGAAATTGTTTTTTATCTATTGTTTTCCTGATTTCCTTTTGTGTTTTTTTCATGTTTTCCTTTAGCTGTTTGAGCATATTTAATATAATATTTTTACTATTTTTATCTAGTATTTCTAAAATAAGGACTTTACTGTTGTTGGATTATAATTGTTCCTTTTGACCCTTTTCATGAACCATCACTTTCTGTTTGTTGGCATATTTGGTAATCTTGTTGCACACTGTATATTATTTTCATATATTATCTCAAATTTAGTCACTGAGGTGTCCATTCTTTGACTTGTATTATGAATTTTGCTTGAATACCAAGAGCTAAAAAATAGAAGGAAAAGAAACCACACTTCACCATCTTTTCAGATTATCCTCTGTTAGTGCTCTCCTTCATGGTTTAGGCTGCCTAGTAATGTACCTCAAGAATACTCAAAGGCTATAATGTAGCACAGTCCCCTGTCTTTTCTGGGCATGCATCTTCTCCTGGGCTTACATCCTTGTAGGTCCTACCAACCCCCTATCCCTAGGAAACAGTCTATCTTACTGTTCCCTTTTGACACATTGCATGTCCCAATGTCTACACTCTTTAACCCTAGGCATACATGACCTGATTCCTCTTCAATAATACTGTGTGATGTTAACTCTGAAAAGAACCCTTATTCAGAACTTCAGGCTGCCACCGGAAAGATTGTCAGAGATATCATGCATCCAGTATGTGCACAAGGGTGGCTTTGTTCTCCCCAGGACTGGGATCTGGGATCTACGTTGGGAATATGGGCTAGCTCCTTGATGAGCTGGTGAGGGATGTGGGAAGGGTCTGTAAATGCCCTATGTTGTATTGCTAACATTTTTTAAGTTGACTTTTTCTAATTTGGTACTTGCCCTGTTACTGAAAATCTTTAGCTCTTTCCTGTAGCTCTGAGAAAGAAGGTTGTTGCTGGTTGTTCAAAACTCCCATCAGGAGACAAACAGGAATGTCTCACTATGCCATCTGGTGACATCATGCTATTGTACTTTTTATACAGTATAATTTATATCCATAAAATTCCACCTTTGGTGTCCTGTTAGATTAGTTTGACAAAGTGTAGAGTCATGCAACAACAACCACATTCAAGATATATGTCACCCAAATTATTCCTTTGTCCTCCATTCCAGTCATTATGTCCTCCATTCCTTAGCACTAGCAAGCACTGAGATGTTTTTCTGTCCCTGTTACTTTTCCATTGCTAGAATTTCAAACAAATGAAATCATATAATATGTAGTCTTTGGAGTCTGTGTTTTCCTTTACTATAATTCATTTAAGAGTCACATGTGTTGTGTATTTCTTTATTTCCTTCCTATCTATTGCTTAGTGAAATTGTGTTATCATGTTGTATCACTGTTTCTTTATCTACTTACTAGTTAAAGGATACTTTGATTGTTTGGAGGTTTGTTGATTGTGATTAAAGATGCTAAAAATATTTGCATAGAGGTTTTTCCATGAACATAGGTTCTAATATCCTTAATGTGGAGTTGAATTGCTGGGTTATGTGGTAAGTATATTTTTACTTTTTAAGAAAACAAAGGTTTTTTTTAGAAAGAGCTGTAATATCTTACAGTCTCTCACCATCAATGTGTATGAGATATACAGTTGTTCCAGAAATGTTGAAATTTCCTCTCCATTACTTGGTATTGTTCATTCGATTTTTTTAAAAAAATCATCATTTTAATAGGCCTTTTGTGTTATCTCATTGTACTTCTGGTTTACATGAACTAAAGACTAATGATGTTGAACATCCTTCATATCTTTATTTTCTCTACTCTTATATGTCTATTCAAGCATTCTGCCTGATTTATTAAAATGAGGTTTTGATTTTCTTATTTGTGAAATTTTTAATGCTTTATTTTGTGCACATGTATATTATTGGATGTAAAATGTGCAAATATTTGTTTCAGTCTTGGAATTGTCTTCTTACTGTCAGTATTGTCTTTCCGTTTACGAAGTACATTTTTTAAAATTAATTTTACTTTATTTTTTTTAAAGATACTTAAATTACACAAATGGCACATAAAAAATATAGGGTTCTACTATATGCCACACTCCCCATACCTCCCACACTTTCCCACATTTACCATCCTTCACTAGTGAGGTGCAGTCATTAAAATTGATGAACACATCCTGGGGCACTGCCACTAAGCATGGACTAAAGTTTACATTGTAGTTTACTGTCTCTCCCGCACAATTCTGTAGATTATGGCATGATTTATAATGGCCTGCAATGTCATTCAGGACAACTTCCAAGTCCTAAATATGCCCTTGTATTCACCTGTTCTTCCTTCTCCCTGCCCTGAACCTCCAGTGGCAACTGCTTCCACATTCATGATATAATTTCTTCCATTGCTAGAATCACAATAATTCTAAAGTAGAATACCAGTAATTCAACTTTAATCCACAGTTCCTTCCCCAATCCTGAGGATTCTGGGATGGTGATGTCCACTCTACCTCTAATTGAGAGGGGGCTGTGATCCATTGGGCCAATGGATGGGACTCTCTTGCTTGCAGCTGTAGAATCTCTTGGTTCCTTGCTATGGTTATTGTCCATCATCACTTCCATGTTAGTTGTCCTGGGTGAGACCAATGAACTGGAGTGTAGATGCTGCAACTCCAATGAGATTCAGGGCCCAGCTGGCATATGGACAGCCCAAAGATTTAAGTCCCGTGGACATACACCTACCAACTTTAATACTAAGTATAGGTTCAAATATAAGGACCAAGGAGCCAAGTGTAGGGAAACCACAACTGAGTCTAATTCTGTCACTCTGGGGAGTAAAAATTCCAAAGTAGAGCCACTGGCAAGGCACCAAACTCCTGAGCTATCTGTCCTGACTATAGTGTCTGGATGTCTCCAGAGACCTCAGGAACTCCACTATTTGGAGTAGTATCTAATTTGGCAATCAAAGAGATTCTGTTGAGATGTGCATAGCATTACCTCTGGAATGATCTCTTGACTCACTTTGAAAGTCTCTTAGCCATATAAACTCATTTGTCTTTACATTCTCCCCCTTTTGGTCAAGGTCCTTTTCCAGTTGCTCTGCTAATTGGTGATTGGTAGTAATCATTCAGTGCCAGGAAGTCTCAACCCTGGGATCCATGTCCAATGCTAGGGGGAAGGCAATGTATTTATATACTGAGTTTGATTTAGAGAGAGGCCACCCCTCAGAAACAAGGAGGCTCCCAGGAGGCAACTCTTAAGTGCCCTATAATACTAGGCTAATTTTCAATTTCAAGAGTAAAGGTTCATAAGTACATGGGCCCATCAGTGGACCATCCTCCTTCACTAGTCATTGCTCCTGTACTTAGGGGATTCTTGCTGATTTATTAGAGAAGGTGGCAGAGCTCCCCAGAATTTGATATTCTTTCAGTTATTGTTTGAATCTCCACCCACCGTGACAATGCCCCATGAACATTTGAACACATTTATAGGACTTAGTTGCCTGCCAAGGTAAGCTTCCTCTCATGTATTCTCCATCACTGACACCCCACATTAATGATCTTCCCCTGCCGCAGTTGTAACCCTTCTGTCATACAAAACTTCTTTAAAAATGAAGCCAATAAAATAGCCAAATATGATTGATAAGAAAATGAATAATAATGATAGTTTTAAAAATAAGAAATAAAATACAAAAAAAAAATAAAAATTTTCTATAATAAAAATAATGAAAAATATATTAAAATATTTTTGGACATTTCCCTTTCATCACTATAAGATCTGTTGTCCTATATATATAGTGACATTGTCTTCCATTTATTCCCCAAGGGTCTAACTGTTGTTTTATTTTTTAATTTTGTCCTCAAAGAAGTTTTAGGTTATAGAAACACCACATACCGAATACAGGGGACTCCCACACACCCAACATCCTCCCACTTTTCCCCCTTCCACTAGTAGTAACATTGTATATGTGGATGGTACATTGGTTACAACTGATGTACAAATATTGAAACATTGCTACCAACCATGGTAAATGGTTTACATTATGCTTTACATTTTGGACCATACACTTTCATAAACTTTGATCCAATTCAAAATGTACTATATCCATTGTAGCAAGATCACATAGAACACTTCTATCTCCCCCAAAATGTCCCTCTGTTCCATCTATTCTATTCCTCCCTCCCCCTCCACTCAGGACCCACAATGACCACCAGGCTTCACTCCTTGAAGGAAAAAAAAATATTTACTTGCAACAACACTTAGGGCTTGACACACTGGTCTGCCCTCCCCTATTAGGCACTGCCTATGCCCTTGAGAGACTCCTGCCCCTTTATTTGAGAACATAGTGGCCCTCCCAGGATGGGAGTCCACCACCTTGCAGATCATTATGTGCATCACCACCCACTGATATAACACTATAGCAAAATGAACACTCACACACTCCCTAGAAGCTTGCCCCAGGTGTGCCCTGTCCAAATTGCTCCCCACATCCAACACCCCAACCCAGCAACCCTCACTTACCATATTGCCAAAGGAAGATTCCAAACATTGTAGTTTCAACCATGTACCCACCAATCCCCAGTGTTCACCTGCTCCCTCCCCAAACAATCCTCCAAGTTCCATGGGCAGTCCAACCCACTCTCCCCACCCCTCTTCCCTGGCCAACCAGCACTGCCTAACCTAAAATTATCAGTATGCCTCTGTCATGCACCTCCACTGTACAGCTCCACACATCTCCCTTATCATAGATTTTGCCCATAGGGGTGTTGGTTCACAACCTTCTTCCTTTCTATTTCCTGTAAACCCATCTTCCAGACTTTAGCTCTGTGAGTCTACTCAATTTGCTTAAATAATATCAACAAGGTCATGTAATATTTGCCCTTTAGTGCCTGGATTGCTTTACTCAACAGAAGGTCCTTAAGGTTCATCCATGTTATCCTGTGGATTAATACCATATTCCTTCTTATGAGTATATTATATAATACTATATGAGTAATATTCCACTGTATGTATATCTCACAATTTGTTTATCCATTCATCTGTTGAAAGGCATTTGGGTTGGTACCAAGTTTTGGCAATAGTGAATACTGACACTATGAACATTGGCTGCATATATCTGTTTGTGTCCTTGCTTTCAGTTCTTCTGGGTATATACCCAGCAAAGGAATTGCTGGATCATATGGCAGTTCTATAGTTAGTTTTGTGAGGAACTGCCAAACTGTCCTCCACAGTGGCTGCACCATTCAACATTCACACCAGCAGTGAGTGAGTGTTCTTATTCCTCCACATCACCTCAAACACTTGTAGTCCTCTTTTTTTTTTAAATAGGCACCAGTCTAATGGGTGTAAGATGGTATCTCATTGTAGTTTTTATTTGCATTTCTCTAATAGCCAGTGATGGTGAGCATCTTTTCATGTGGTTTTTAGCCATTTTTATTTCTTCTTTGGAGAAGTGTCTATTCAAATCAGTTGTCCACTTTTTTAAAAAAAGATTTATTTATTTCTCCTTCCCTCATTGTTTTTGCACTCACCATCTGCTCTCTGTGTCCATTTGCTGTGTATTCTTCTGTGTCTGCTTGTTTTCCCTTTAGAAGACAAGAAGATGACACTGGGAACTGATCTTGGGACCTTCTGGAGTGGGAGAGAGGTGCTCAATCTCTTGTGCCACCTCAGCTCCCTGGTCTGCTATGTCTCTTGTCTCTCCTCTTTGACACTTTTTATTGCATAATCTGGCTGCACCAGCTCTCTGCATGGGTCAGCACTCCTAGTGGGCCATCACTCCTTCATAGGCCAGCATGCCAAGTGGGTCAGTATGCCACATGGGCCAGCACTCCTCATGGGCCAACTCTCGACTTGGGCCAGCTCATAGGTGGGCCAGCTTGCCTTCACAAGGAGTACCTGGGAATAGAACCCTGGACCTCCTATAAGGTAAATGGGAGAAGCCCATTCACTTGAGCCACATCCATTTCCCATACTTGTCCATTTTTAAATGGATTGTTTGTCTTTTTATTTTTGAGGTGTAGGATTTCTTTGTATATGTTTGGTATTAGGCCCTATCAGATATATGGCTACCAAATATTTTCTCCGATTGTGTAGCCATTTTTTTTTACTTTCTTGACAAACTCCTCTGAGGTGCAAAAGTTTTTAATTTTGAGGAGGTCCCATTTATCTATCTTTTTCTTTCTTTGCTCATGCTTCGGGTATAAAGCTCATGAAACCACTTCCTAATACAAGATCCTGTAGATGTTTCCCTACATTATCTTCCAAGGTCTTTATGGTACTGGCCCTTATATTTAGAACTTTAATCCATCTTGAGTTGATTTTTGTATAAGGCGTGAGATGGTGTTCCACTCTTATTCTTTTGGATATGGATATCTAGTTCTCCAAGCACCATTTGTTGAAGTGGCCATTCTTTCCTAGTTGAATGGGCTTGGTGGCCTTGTCAAATATCCCTTGACTGTATATGTAAGAATCTAAATTAGAACTCTCAATTCAGTTCCACTGGCCAGTATATCTGTCCTTGTGCCAATACAATGCAGTTTTGACCACTGTAGCTTTATAATATGTTTTAAAGTCAGGTAATGTGAATCCTCCAATTTCATTTTTTTTTTCAATATGTCTTTGGCTGTTCTGGGCCTCTTGCCTTTCCAAATAAATTTCATAGTTTTTCAAATTCAATAAAAACTGCTGTGGTGATTTTTATTGGGATTGCATTAAATCTATAGATTAGTTTAGGGAGAATAAGCATCTTAATAATATTTAGTCTTCCTATCCATGAACACGGAATATTCTTCCATTTATTTAAGTCTTCTTTGATTTCTTTTAACAGTATTGTGTAGTTTTCTGCACATAGCTCATTTAAATCTTTAGTTAAATTTATTCCTATGTATTTGATTCTTTTAGTTGCTATTGTAAGCGGGATGTTTCCCCTTGATTTTCTCCTTAGATTGCTCATTATTGGTTTACAGAAATGCTACTGATTTTTGCATGTTGATTGTATAACCTGAGACTTTACTGAACTCATTTATAATCTCTAGAAGACTTATTTATATTTCTCAGGGATTTCTATGTATAGGACCATGTCATCTGCCAATATTGAAATTTTTACTTCTTCTTTTCCAATTGAATGCCTTTTATATATTTTTTGTGTGTGTGCCTAAGTGCTTGATGTATTGTTGAATATGGTTAGCAAGTATTTTTTTGAGGATTTTAACATTTATGTTCATTATATTGGTTGGTCTATAGTTCTTTCTTTGTGGCATCTTTGGCTTTGGTATTAGGGTAATGTTGGGATCATAGAATGAATTAGACAATGTTCCCTTTATTCTTGTTTTTTGAAAGAGTTTAACCAGGATTGGTGTTAGTTATTTCCAGAATGCTTGGTAGAATTCACCTGTGAAGCCACCAGGTACGGGGCTCATCTTAGTTGGGAGGTCCTTGATAATTAATTCTCTTTACTTGTGATTGCTTTGTTGAGTTAATCAATTTCTACTTTTATAATGTAGGCTGCTTGCATGTTTCTAAGAATTTGTCCATCTCATCTAAATTATCCATCTTCTTGGAATATAATTTATCAAAATATCCTCTTATGATAGTCTTTATTTCTGTGGGGTCATTGGTGATATCCCCTTCCTCATTTCTTATATATGTATTTGTATCTTCTCTCTTTTTTTCTTTGTTAGTCTAGCTAAGGGTTTGTAAACTTTATTGATCTTTCAAACAACCAGCATTTGGTTTTGTGTATTTTTTCTATTGCTTTCATATTTTCAATTTCATTCGTTCTGCTTTAATCTTTGATATTCTTTTTTTCCTATTTCCTTTGGGGTTAGTTTGTTCTTTTTCTAATTCTTCCTGGTGTGCTGTTAGGTCTTTGAAATTAGCTCTTTCTTCATTTTCAATATAGGCCTTTATGGTTATGAATTTCCCTCTCAGCACTGCTTTTCTGCATCCTATAGGGATTTTTATTTTATTTTTTTATTTTTAAAAAGTTACTTAGATTGCACAAATATTACACAAAAACTATAGGGGTTCCCATATGCCCCACTCCCCACAACCCCCATACCCTCCCACATAAGCAACATCTTTCATTGGTGTGGCTCTTTCATTGCAATTGTTAAACACATCCTGGGGTAATGCCACTGAGCATGGACCATAGTTCCCATCGGAATTTACACTCTCTCCCACACAATTCTGCAGGCTATGGGTAGATATATAATGGCATATATTTGTCATTGCAATCCAATTCAGGAGTATTCCAAAGTCCTGAAAAAGCCCCCGCATTACACCTGTCTTCCTTTCCCCCTGCCCCCAGAACCTCCTGTGGCCACTGCCTCCACATCAATTCTGTAATTTCTTTCATTGCTAGAATCACAAGTCTATTGTAGAATACCAGTAAGTACACTCTAGTCCATAGTTCATTCCCCAATCCTGAGGGCCTTGATATCCACCCCACCTCTTATTAAGAGAGGGCTTTCATCCCATACAGCTAATGGATGAGACTGTCTTGTTTGTGGTTGTAGACCCTCTCATTTCTTTGGTATGGTGGTTGTCAACCCTCACCTCCTTGTTAGTTGCCCTGGGTGAGTCCAATGAACTAGAGAGTAGGGGTTGCAACTCTGCTGAGGCTCAGGACCAAGCTGGCAAAGGACAGCTCAAAGATTCAAGTGTCTTGGGCATACACCTACCAACTCCAGAACCAAGTATAGGTTCATATAGAAGTGACAGATGAGCCATGTGTAGGGAAACCATAACTGAGTCCAACTCTGTCACTATCAGGGCCACAAACTCCAAAGTAGGGTCCACTATCAAGACACCAAACTCCAGAGCTATCTGACCAGACAATAGGAACTGGGTGTCTCCAGAGGCTTCAGGAGCCCCATTATTTGTGGTAGTAACCACTTTGGCAGTCTATGAGATCCTGCTGAGATGTGTATAAGTGTTACCTCAGGGATGACCTTCTGACTCACTTTGAAGTCTCTTAGCCATATAAACTCATTTGTCTTTACCTTTTCCTTCTTTTATTTGAGATCTTTTTCCAGTTCCATTGGTAGTTGGTGTTTGGTAGTAATAATACAGTACCAGGTAGGATTAACCCCAGGAGTCACATCCCATCCTGGGGGAAGGTAATGCATTTATATGCTGTGTTTGGCTTAGAGAGAGGCCACATTTGAGCAGCAATGAGGCTCTCAGGAGGCAACTCTTAGGCACCCCACAACACTAGGCTAAGTTTCAATTTCAAGAGCAAAGGCTCACAAGCATATTTGTCAATATCAAGGGACCATAAATGGGCCATCCTATTTTGTCAGTCATTGCTTCTGAATTTGGGAAATAGTTGCTGCTACATTAGAAAACATAAGATCTCTCTAGAATGGTAACTCAATATTCTCTTGGGTATTGTATGAATCTCTACCCACTGTGACAATGCCCCATGAACAATGAGCATATTTTTATACCATATATATATATGTCCAAGTGAACTTCCTCTGAAGTACCCCCCATCACCACTACCCCACAGCAATGATCCACCCCTGCCCCAGTTGTAACCCCTCTGTGATCTAAAGCTTCTTCAGAAATGAAGCCAATAAAATAGCTAAATACAGTTAATAGGAAAATGAAATAATAAGAGTAGTTTTAAATATAAGAAATAAAATAAATAAAAATAAAGTAAAACTAAAACTAAAATAAAATTTAAAAATTGGGATATTAAAAAATAATGAAATATATTTAAAATTTTTTGACATTTTGGCTTTCAACACTGTAATATTTGTTGTCCTGTATGTACAGTGACATTTTCTCCCATTTATTCCCCAGAGTCTTATATTTTCATTTTGTTTTCAAAGAAGTTTTAGGTCACAGTAAAGTCACATACAGAATGCAAAGGACTCACATATACTCAACATCCTTCCCCTTTCCCCTCTTCCCATATTAATAGCTTTTAACATGTGGATTGTACATTTGTTACAACTTATATGCAAATAGTGAAACATAGCTACTAACCATAGTCAATGGTTTACATTATGGTTTCTATTTTAGCCGATACATTTTTATAAATGATGATATTTAACATGACCTGTGTCCATTGCTAGATCATGTAGAACACTTCCAATACCCACTAAATACCCACCCTTCCATCTATGCTATTTCTCCCTCCTCCTCCCCTCAGGGCCATGAGAACCTCCCAGCTTCACTCTCTTTCTAATAAGGTTCATATTTACTTGCAGCAACACTGAGGGCTTGATACACTGGTTTGTCCTCCCCTATTAGGAACTCCTTTTGCTCTCGAGAGATTAACACCCCTCTGTTTGAAAACATATCGGTCCTCCCTAGGATAGATTCCAGCTCCTTCCCACTCATTATGTGGGTCTCTACCCACTGGTACAACACACTATGACAAAATTATCACTTGCACATTCCCTAGAAGGCTACCCCATGTGTGCCTTGTCCTGAATGCTTCCCCATCCAACACACTAAACCAGTAACCCTTCCATATCATATTGCCACAAGAGCATTCCCAAGTTTGTACTTTCAACCACATACACACCAATCCCTAGTGTTCACCTGGTCCCTCACACAGCCTTCCCCCTAGGTCCATGGAACATCCAACCCACACTCCCCACCCTACCCATTTGTCAAACCTGTACCACCCAACCCAATAGTATCATTATCCTCCTGTCAAATCCTTTCAATGCCCAAATACACATGTTCGCTTTATCATAGATTATGTCTGTGTGGGCATTGGTTCACAACCTTCTTCTCCCTTCCTATTTCCTGTAAACCTATCTTCCAGAAAATAGCTCTCTGAGGTTACTTCATTTGCTTAATTTATATCAGTGAGGTCATGTAATATTTTCCTTTGATGCCGTCCTTGCTTCACTCAACATAAAGTCCTCAAGATTCATCCATGTTATCCCATGTGTTAGAACTGTATTCCTGTTTACAGCTGAGTAATATTCCATTGTAAGCATGTACCATAATTTGTTTAGCCATTCATCTGCTGATGGGCTTTTGGGTTTATTCCCACTTTTGGCAATAGTGAATAATGCCACTATGAACATTGGTGGGCATATATCTGTTCATATCCTTGCTTTCAATTCTTCTGGGTATATACTCAGCAGTGGAATTGCTGGATCATATGGCAGTTCTATAGTTAGTTTTAGATGAACTGCCAAACTGTCCTCCACAATGGCTTCGCCATTCTACATTCCCAATCAGCACTGGATGAGGGTTCCCATTCCTCCACATCCTCTCCAACACTTGTAGTCCACTGTTTTTAAATAGCTGCCAATCTAATGGGTATAAGATGGTATCTCACTGTAATTTGGATTTACATTTCCCTAATAGCTAGTGATGTTGAGCATATTTTATTTTGCTTTTTAGCCATGTGTATCTCTTCCTTGGAGAAGTTTCTTTTCCAGTCGCTTGCCCACTTTTTAAATGGGTTGTTTGTCTTTTTATTTTTGAGGTGTAGGTATTTTTCCATTTCCTATAAATTAAACTTCTATTGGCATATAATTTTTTTTTTTTTTTGGAAATTTATTTATTTATTTTATATATATATATACATATATTTTAAGATGTGCTTAGATTACCCAAAATATTACACGGAACCCACTGGGATTCCCATACTGCCCACCTCCCACATCTCCCACCATATCCAACACAAACATCTCCCATAGTGTGGCCCACCAACCTCAATGAACTTACACATCCTGGAGTCTTGCCACGAACCATAGACCACAGTTCACACTGTAGACCACACTCTCTCCCACTCAG
>JAKSZT010029623.1:0-30960 GCA_026826555.1 Tolypeutes matacus | reverse complement strand
AAGTGAGCAGTCTCTGAGAACCTTTGTCTGAAAGATAGGTTAACAAAGGAGAGTAAGAGAAGAGCAGGCTTTGAGCCATCACCCATATGGACATAATCTATGGTAAAGGGATAGAGTGTGGTTGCATGTTGGGGGATGGGGCAGATGAGTGGTGGTGTTCCTGGGTTTGGTTGTGCAGCACTGGGGTGTGGGTGGATTAAGAAGTGCTGGTTCAAATCCCCAGGGCATGTAACTGTGAATCTTGACATTCCATGGGTTGGGAGAGGGAGGTATCATTGGCCCTGGGGGCCTGGGGAGAAGGGAACAGTCAAGATTTAATGGGTTGTTTGGTGGTCATGGGGAAGGTTTTTCATTACCTTACAGTAATGGACACAGGACATGGTAAATATCATCAAAATTATTAAACTGTATCACCTAAATTGTAAACTATACTGTAAATCACTGACAATATTTAGTTGCTATATTTTGCTATGTGTATAACATTTATAAGAATGCTAACAACCAAAAAAGGGGGGGGGGCAGTTAATATGGGGTGGGGAAGGGGGGTGGCTTGATATCTGGGAGTCTCTGGCAATCCGTGTGTGACTTTGCTGTGACCTAAAACTTCTTTGAATGTTAAATGAAAAATTGGGAGACAATGGGGATGGAGAAGAGGAAGGTGTCATGGCACACCAGAAATCCGATAACACAGTGATAAAGGGAAGGAAAAAAGGGAAAAAAGAAAAGAGAAAGGAAAAAAATATGAATATATATATATATATATATATATTAAAGGCATTTCCTTTGCTTTTTTGCCCATTTTTTGAATGTCCCAATCCACTAATTATATTTTATTTTGTTTTGTTGTTTGATTATTTGTTTTTTTTCCTTCTCTCTCTTTTTTTTTTTTTTCCCCCTGAGTTTTCTTATGTTTGTCTCTTGCATGTAAGCTTATCACACTTGTTTCTTTTTCCTAGTAAGTGTATTTGATTATTTTATGGGCTTTATGTTCATGGAGGATTTGGATCACAGAAGGGTTACAATGGGTACTGCAGGGGATTATTGGGGGGGTGTCTGGGGGGGGGTTCGTGGGGATTGGTTCATCCGAATATACATGAAAGATATACAAAATCATCAAAGGATCGGAGGATGGGGCATGTTCACGATGGGTGGATAATCACACAATAAATGAGGGAATCTGAATTCCTAGCCTGGAGAGCTCTACCACAGTCTCCAAGGGAAAAGCAATAGTCCTCTGAGTGTAGAGACAGTGCCTGTCAAAATAGGATGACCCACTGATGTTTTTTTTTTATTTTTTATTGATGACTACCCTTGTGAGTCTTTGCTCTTGTAAATGAGACTTAGCCTGCAGTTGTGGGGTGCCTAAGGGTTGCCACCTGAGAGCCTCCTTGTTGCTCAAATGTGGCCTCTCTCTAAGCCAAACTCAGCATATGATTGCATTACCTTCCCCCCAACGTGGGACATGACTCCTGGGGATGAGCCTCCCTGGCAACGAGGGATTAATTCCAAGTGCCAACTGGCAGCTTTGCACAGTGGCAGTATCGTAGCCAATGACGTTTATCCGAGGCACAATTATTGCTAATTGAAAACTTTTCCCAAGTGCCAACTGGCAAAACAACTGGAAAAAGACCTTGAATAAAAGGGGGAAATGGTCAAGACAAATGAGTTCAAGTGGCTAAGAGACTTCAAAGAGAGTCGGGAGGTCATCCCAGAGGTAACTCTTACGCACACCTCAGTAGGAGCTCATAGAACATCTAAGTGCCTATCACCCCACTCAGTGGGGTTCCTGAGAGCTCCGGAGACACTCTGGTTCTATATAAGGGGGGATAGCCCCAGAGACTGATGCCTTATCAGTGGGTTCTATTTTGGAATCTGTGCTCCTGAGAGTGATAGAATTAGACTCAAATAAGTCCTCCCTGCACATGGTTCACCAGTCCCTTCTATTCAAACCTATATGTGATGCTGGAGTTTTTAGGTATACTTCCAGAGACTGGAGCCTCCCGCCTACCTATGTGCCCGGTGTGCATGAAATCTAGGTGGAGCTGCAACTCCTACCCTACAGCTCAATGGACTCATCCAAGTCACCTGGTGAGGAGACAACAATGGGCAATGGCCATCCCCCGGAATGGAGAGGGCCTGCATCTGCAGGCAGGATCATCCCATCCACCATATCCATGGGATATAAGCCCTCTCTCACTTGGAGTTGGAGTGGACATCACCATCCCAGTCCCCTCAGGATTGGGGGAAGAACTATGGACTAGAGTGGACTTGATGGTATTCTCTTGTTCACATATGGTGATTCTAGCAATGCAAGAAATTATAACAATGAGGTGGAGCCAGTGGCCACTTGACACTTTTGGGGTAGGGAAGGGATGAGCAGTTGAAATACAGGGGCTTCTTTGGGAGTTGGAGGTTATTCTGAGTACTGTTGTGGCAACAGATGTAGGCCATTTTAAATCAGCACACACCAGTCAGAACTGAGTGGGAGAGAGTGTGGTCTACAGTGTGAACTGTGGTCTATGGTTGGTGGCAAGGCTCCAGGATGTGTAAGTTCATTGAGGTTGGTGGGCCACACTGTGGGAGATGTTTGTGTGGGATGTGGTGGGAAGTGTGGGAGGTGGGCAACATGGGAATCCCAGTGGGTTCCATGTAATATTTTGGGTAATCTAAGCACCTCTTAAAATATATGTATATATATAAATATAAAAATAACATTTTTGTAAGCAAGTACACATATATGCATATATATTTATATATCATTTTGCAAATATTTGTATGTATTGTGAGAATTTTGATTTTTACCCATAATAAAAATAAATAAATAAATTTAAAAAAAAGCTAGAGATGTGAGAGAAGTGAAATATAAAAGAATTATTGCATACTTGTTTTTTGTATTTTCCTATCAACTTACACAGAAGAGTGTTTAATTTCTGCTTTTAAATTCAGTTGTAAGCTATTCAAGATGGGACAGATTATCTTACAAAATGTCTCTCTTTCCTGGGAGACTATTACTATACACTGCTCTGATCTAAGAATTAAGTGCTTTGCACATCATACCTGCTATGTACCTTCAATGAGAATGAAGTGAAAAGTCTGGATGGGGGTGGGAGACAAAATAGGGATGGGAGAATGGCATGGAAAAATTGCCCGTGTTTTCACTTTCACTGAAGGGCCTAGTGGCAACCAGTAGCTCCATGTGTCTCAACAAACTTCTTTTGAAAATTATGCCCCAACACCTGACCTTTTTTGTTAAACATACACTGGAAGAATTGTGAGAAAGGATTTTTGTAAGTTACTTACAATCTCTGATCTGGAGCTTCCCCAACATTTAAATGGAAATAAGAAGGCTTAGCTTTTAAAATGTTTCTTTTTTTAGAGAAATTCTAAAGATATAACATATGAAAAGAAAGATTCTCTGGCTCAGAGAAAGTACTGAAGGAATATTTAAATATTTTTATTAATCCTCCTTAATCATGTGGCATTGAGCCCAAGAGAAGGAAAATACCTCACTCAAGCTCACACAGTTAATTAGTAATACAACAGAGCTTAATATCCAAACTATTAATTGCAAGTTTAAAGCTCTTTCCTTTTAATAAGATAGTACATTAATGTCATAAGCTTCATTGATGCAGGAAATAAGACAGGCAATGAATGGATCTCCACATGAAATCTTCCAGTGAAAGGACTCTAAACTAACCCCCAGCTCTAGGGGAATGAACAAACTTCCCACTTATGTT
Organism: Tolypeutes matacus; assembly: GCA_026826555.1. NCBI lineage: Eukaryota > Metazoa > Chordata > Mammalia > Cingulata > Chlamyphoridae > Tolypeutes > Tolypeutes matacus. The sequence goes on along the minus strand of JAKSZT010029623.1, from coordinate 27,223 downwards.
TGGGAACTTTTGCAGAGGGTAGTTTTGAAGTTGATAATTGATCTTCCCAAAGGAAAGAACCTCAGTCAATGATTCTTAGAGGCTTCTTCAAGTTCAGAAATGAATTGGCCGAGTTCTCATGAAATATTAATTATTCATTGTAAACTGAATGACTGTATTACCAAACTGGACTCCAGGTTCTGGCAAAGCAATGCCAGGGTTTTATTGAGCACAGTTAACTGTGGACAGTTAATCACTGGTACAGTAGAAATGGGAATAGATGACAACTGAGGTTTGTACTATTTCAGGTTTTGATTCACTTCTTTCTCACATTTATACTTAGGATAAATTAAAGCCCTATTTTAAACTCTTCCATTTAAAGTTATTTCTCATTTAGATGAGGTATCCAGTGAACAATTCAGAAATGCTATCCAAATTCAAATTGGAAACCTGCATAGTTGGTGTTTTTAATTAATATAAATGGAATTAAGCAGATGACAAACAGCAAAATGGGAGGTGTTGGTGGAGAGAACTTATTTCCTTCCTTCTGCACTGCGGTTTCTCCAAAAATATAAAATAACTACCTAGGAGATAAGCCAGAAATAAGAAACACACCATGCATTCGGTGCCACTATTGGACACAATGAACAAATTTATCACATAGGTGTCCAGATAGGCAAGTTTCAAAAAAGACTTCAAGTCAAAGAAAGAGTGGGGACAAAGTAGGGTAATCTTAAAGCTAGGAAAAGTTGTACTAAAGAATGGATATAAGATCCTACCCAAGCCAGATTATGAACACAATCCAGACACAGCAGTTCAGGTGGTCACAGTGTCTTACTAATGCCCACATAATGATCAAAGTGCATGACATGAGCTCAGAGATCTCCATGCTATCAAAGTAATAGGCTGCAAAGGCCTGAGTCAAGTTCTCAGTATAGGAAAATGTGTTATTCTAACAAAGGCCTCCACAATCAGTGACCATGGTTGTAGAGAAGAGGCATTATCAAAAACATGTAGAATAGAAAGAAGCACACAAGATATCCAATGGTCCAGATTGTCTTAACTGCCACAAAAATGAGATATTTCCCTAATAAAGATCACAAGTTAAAAAATCAAGAAACTGCAAACGCTGTTTTCTGTTTCCCTGAATCCTATGTCAACCCAAGCAAAATGAATTCACCCATACTCTTTTTTATTGCCGTATCGGTAGCTATAGGTTGAACACAGTTGAAAAAATTTAGTCTTCAGGGAGAAGAAAAGAATTGAGAACTTAAGAAGATCAGTGGCCTAAACTCTGATTCCTTTGTTCTGCTCCGTGCTGTGTTAACTGATTTTGGTGCATATCAGAATCCCATATGAATCCTTATATATTATAAATGTCCATGCCTCTCCAAGATTGATCTATTGATTCAGAAACTCAGTGTGTTGGACCAATGTGTTTACATTTTGGAATAAAAGATAATGTCTTTCAATTTTAATCAAAACTGATAAATGCAGAGCTTGTTTTTTCCTTGGGTAACGGAATAAATTGCTTTGAAAAAGTAATTGAAGATACCTACACAACTTTATTGGGAGCTTTTGTAAGAATTTAAAAAAGAGATGATTTTATACCCATACCTACACACCCACATACAAACATATATTTCATGCATTACATGTTCAGCTACATGCTTTGAAATTTTAAAACCACTCTTCCAATAAAACAAATCACTAATATTGATAATAAATCGCTACTGAAGAAAATAAGTGCAGTTCAGTTCACTGATTCTTGCGTCTTTTTACACTTGACCACTCGAATATCTTGGGTGGAATATATACTTTACAAAGGATCTATTTAATTTACCTTTTCCCTTGCCAGAATATCTCAGCTATAGTTATGGCCTTGACAAAACAGAAGTATGGATAGTATTTTGAAGTTTCCATAATGGAGTGAAATTATTCTTTAAATTGCTCTTCAAATTATCTCATTAACCACATAGATATAGAATATTGAGTTCTCTGCTTTTGAATTCACAGTGATATACAATTTCCAATATTCCAATAACATAAGTTGTGCTGTACTTATATATGCCCCATTATATCCTGAGTTCCTCAAAATATTTCTTTTAAAGCCATGATTTGAAAAATATCTCATAATTCCAACACACCGTTTTATGAGGTTTTATGATTTTTCTATGTTAGATCTGTGTTCATATTTGGTTTTGCATATATATATACATTATATAATGGAAATAGTAAAATACTATTTAATATTCTGATTTTCAATTAGAATTATTAAAAGCTCTCTTCCTGTATTGTTATAATTTCCATATTTAATTATAAATTTAATGGTGTGATAATGCATATATTTTATAAAAGCATTTCTTTGACCATTTGTTCATTTTATGTTGTATCCAATTTTCACTATCATAATTAACAGTTCTATAAACAACTTTACCATAATATTCAAAGTGTGATATTGTTTCTCCAAGTGCTAGGATTTTCATTGTAATAGATATGTTATCAAGCTATTTTCAATATTGTCATACTCTTTTACTGTGTTTTATTATATAATAATATATTATTATGATAAAATATTCAAGATAAACAGAAGAATGTGAAAAGAAATATAAAAATCTCTCTCCGAGTTCATTGAATCAATAATCTTAATAACCAGAAAAACTACTTTGTTTCTTGAATATACTTCCATAAATTTTCAATCAGTATAATTGCATAAGAGCGTACTCAGTCCATATATCTTCTTTAATTCACAAGCACAAGCATGGCCAATATTTCAGTGTTGATAATTTTGCATAAAATCAATTATGCATATAAATAACAGGCTTTCTTTTGAAGTTATTTCATCTTACTAAGCTAACAGTAATAAAATTATATTTTTATTATTTTTATTAAGAAATTTATTACCCACAAAATTGTATAAATTTATGCACTGGCTTTCAAAAATTTGTCCATCTTGGAATTATTTATTTTTCGTGAGCACATCTTTTTGGATTTTTTAAAAATTTTACCTAGAATGAGTGTTAATATAGCATAAAAAATATTAAATCTCTTAGTTAAGAGTTCAGCTGCTAAAGTCAGATGGCCTGAGTTAGATCTGAGCCCCATTATGCACAAACTGTGATCTTGGTCAAACCTCTTTAGACATAACAGGGCTAGTATACTGATTAAATGAAAAAGTTTTGTTTTTAAAATAAACACTTGAAAAGCCTCCAACTCTGCTTTCACCTCTAATATGATTTTGCTTTTTCTCCATGTGTGCTGATTTCTCTTCTTCTGTGAAAGTTTTTCTTTTTTATATAATCCAATTAGTCAACTTTCCCATTGTAATTTATTTCATTCTTTCAAAATAAAGAAATTATCATATTTACTTTGTCTTCATACATACTTCCATAATTGTCTTTTGATTCAAACAGTAGATAAAAATTAGCTGGAGTTATTATGAGGAATGTGCAAAATTCTCACCTCTTCTAAACATCCTAATATGAGTTTTATAATAAATGTAGATAGGATCATTACTTATGTAAAGCACCATTTGGGAGGTATTAGAAGAGCAGAAACAATTTGCAGGGAAAGGAGTACAAATACTTAAAATATGGACTGGATAGTGTGGCATTCAAAATTATGTAAGAGGTGAGCTTTAACTTTAACTGGAGAAATATTAAAATAGGTATAAATACCTCAAGCTTGAAACTCTTATATAATTAGGTAAATAGAAAAAATTTACAACCAGAAATACGTTACTCATTAATTAAAATTATTTATACTTAAGTGTTTTATTTAGTGTTTATCTGCCTGAAAAATCACCAGTTTTAATATGGTACTGAAGGTTACAACAAAAAGCTCTTTTGAGTTTGGCACTCTTGTACTACCTCTAATTTAATCTTTCCAAAATATTGTGAACTCATAGTTCAGCAATGAAAGGTACTATCTACAATTCATGCAACTGGAAAAGACTGTAATAAAAGGCGTAAAGGTAAAGACAAATGAGTTTATATGGCTAAGAGACTTCAAAGTGGGTCATCTCAGAGATAACACTTATGCACATCTCAGCAGGATCTCATGGACTGCCAAAGTGGATACTACCCCAAATAGTGGAGCTGCTGAGGGCTCTGCTTATATCCAGTTCTTATGGTCAGGACAGATGGCTCCAGAGTTTGGTGCCTTGCCATGGGCTCTACTTTGAAGTTTGTCCTCCTGAGACTGACAGAGTTGGACTCAGTTATGGCTTCCCTACATATGATTCATCTTTCCCTTCTATTTGAACCTATACTTGGTGTTGGAGTTGGTAGATGTACGTCCAAGAGACTGGAATCTTTGGGATGTCCATATGCTGTCTGGGCCCTAAGCCTCAGCAGAGTTGCAGCACCTACTCTCCAGTTCATTGGACTCACCCAGAACAACTAACAAGGAGGTGAGGATGGACAACCACCATATCAAGGAAACTAGAGTGCCTACAACTGCAAGCAAGGGAGTCCCATTCATGGGCTGTATGGGATCTAATCCCCTCTCAATTCGAGGTGGAGTGTACATCCCCATTCCAGAATCCTCAGGATTGGAGAATAAACTATGGACTAGAGTCGACTTATTGGTATTCTACTATAGACTTATTGTGATTCTGCCAATGGAAGAAAGTACAACATTGATGTGGAGGCAGTGGCTACTGGAGGCTCTAGGGGCAGGAAGAGAGAAAAACAGGTATAATATGGGTTTTTTTGGGGGACTTAGGAGTCATCCTGAATGACACTGCAATGACAGATATAGGCCATTTTATATCTTCCCATAACCTGCAGGATTGTGTGGGAAAGAGTGTTATCTACAATGGTAAACCATGGTCCATGCTCAATGACAATGCCCCAGGATACATTTATCAATTGCAATGAATGTGACACACTGATGAAAGATGTTTATGTGGTTAAGTATGGGAGGTGTGGGTAGTGGGGCATATGGGAATCCCTATATTTTTTGTGTAACATTTATGTAATCTAAGTATCTTTTAAAAAATAAAAAAATATATTTAAAAAAGTACTATCTACAATTCATTGACTATCAGTGACTTTGAACTTCTCGATATTGTATCTGATATTTTCTTCTTCTGCCATAGATAAAAGCAGTGTTTGTACCATTATAATAGCAATCAGGAGTAAAAGAATATGGTTTAAAATGTTTGTCTGGATGATCTAGAATATGCTTTATATATTAATTTGTATTTATTTCATGCAAAATTCTTATTGACTTGTAACATATGTGTAGAAAAGTGCACAAAGAACAAAAATACAGATTAATGAAATATCTGAAAGTGAACACATCATGTAACCAGCACCAAGATCCAGAAACATTACAACCAGACTCCTAAAATCCTGAAAAGCCCTATTGCTTACATCTAACAACTGACTCCACAAGGGTAACTGCTAAATTGTTTTTTGAACACATGGCTTAGTTTTGTTATGCTTTGACATTTATATAAATGAAGTCAGGTAGACTACTCATTCTGTATATGACCTATTTCACTCACAAAATATTTGTGTAATTTATCAATGCTGCACATTTGTAGATTATTCAGTTTCATTATTTTATAATATATATTATATGAATATTTCACAACTTAATTATTTAATCTTCCATAAATGGGTATTTGGATTGTTTTCAGTTTTTTTTCTCTTAATTGTTTTTGGATGAACATTTTTAGACTTTTCTATTGGATACAACTAACAATGAAATTGCTGGATCATTCTATATGTATATGTTCACCTCTACCACCTACTGATTTAAATCTCCAACACCAATGTGTGTTATCCAGTTGCTGTACATCTTAATCAATAATTTACATTGTCTTTTTTTATTTAAGTTATCTGGTGAGTATACAGATGTATATATTCATGTCCTATGAAGCTTATTTTTTTATTTCCCTGGTAACTAATGAAGTTAATTTCTAATTATTAAGCACTTTAAAATATAGTTTAGTAGACTTTTGGATATGGAAGTTTTGCTGGGATCATTATCCTTTTTGTGTGTGTGTCTCTGTCTAGAAAAGTAGGATGAGAATGGTATATTTCTTCTTTAAATGTTTGGAATCACTGAATATTAGAGTCAACTGGCCTGAAATTGTCTTGTTGGGAGGTCTTTAATAACAGATGCAATTGCTTTAATATATATTTAAAAATGTCACCTTCAGGTCTATTGACAAAAAATATATAAGAGAGGAAACAGTTCCCCTTTAAGTGGAAGAAGCATTCACAGTGGATAAAGAAATTTAAAAATACAAAGAAGAAGAGAAAGTTCATGCAAAAGATGAGGATATAAAGGATTCTGCTTATGAACCTGAGGTCCAGAATATCCAATGCAAGAAGATGTGGCAAGAATAAAGGTAAAGTAAAAAAGTTTTTTTTTTTTTTTAAAGCTGTAATGGATTTAAAATATAAACTTAAAATATCCTTAAAGAAATCAAACAAAACTGAAAACAAAAATAGCTAGAAGTGCATAGTTGCAGGTTTTCAAACCTACAAATTTACAAAAGTCCTTGGTTTAAAACTGGATTTTTCAAAAACATAATCTACTAGAATGTGAGCTGTGAAGACAGGGATTTTAGTGTTTTATTTTTACAGATTCCTAGAATAGTATTTGCCACATAATACATACTTAATAAATATTAGTGAAATTGAAGTGAATTTTGAAATAAAATTCTCCTGTGGATGTTATTGATGGCAGGTGCCTATGTCAGAAACTAATAGATATCCATTAAAATACACTCTCCTCTTTGGTAGTAGCAGAAGTTATCTGGCTTCATTTCCTTCAAACGCCAGTATTCAAGTATTGATGTCAATGCCAACCCATATCCTAAATGGAAAAACTTCTCAAAACACACTGCTAGTGGACATCAAGCAGTCTCTGACACTGGTATGTGTCCAAAAATATACACAGACATTATTTATTGAATATATTCAACCTCTTTGCAGCTAGGTGAAGCTCTGTTACTAAGTTCTTATTGATTGTCTCTAGACAACCTGTGTAAATTCCAGCCTGAAATTTAAAATGATGAATGTGTACTCCTACTTCTCTAATTTTTTTTTCCTTTTCTTGTCTCCTGAAACAAAGATGTTAGAGTCCATCTGTAGATAACAGTACCCACGGCAATAATTTACAAACTGCAGCATACATATGAATCACCTAGTGTTAAAGTTCAAATGAGGGTTCATTACTATACAGGTGGGACCCAGAACTCTGCATTTCTAACAAGCTCCCAGCTGAAGCCAATGATGTTAGCCATGGATCCCATGTTGAATATAAAGGCCTTAGGGAAAGACCAAGAGACAACCAGGAAGGAACCTGAGTCACCGAATGAAGGAGTGATGATGCATTGCCCTGTGAACCTGGATGGTTTACATGTAGCTGTCACTCCAAAAAGAGTAAACTTCTTGTATGTTAAACAACTGTGCCATTGGGTCTCTCTTTTGTAGAAACCTGGTCTCACACTAAATAAATATGTACTTAAAACATAAATTAGTCCACTCTCATCTTGATGTAATAATACTATACTTCTGAGTGGGTATCTCTAGTTCTAATATTTTCAGTCACATCCAAAGATTAGATTCCTTCCCCAACATTTTGAGTATTTTTAAATTAAGGATATAGGTTTGTGTTGATCATTATATATATAATGTCGGCGTTTGAAGCTTATAAACATAGATATATAGGGGGAAAACATAAGAAATTGCCTTCTCCACAATGGAGCAACTACAGCTCATGGTATGATCACCAGATTTACAGGACAGATTGGAATCTGTTAACTGCCAGTTAAGGTCAGCCTTGCATAGGCTCGTGTCTGCAACTGCAAGCAAGGTAGTTCCATGCATCTGCCCATGGGACTTAGCCCTCTTCTCTGTTAGAAACAGAATGGTCATCACCATCCCCAAATCCTCAGGATTGGGGAATGAACAATGTACTAAAATAGACTTATTATTATTCTATTATAGACCTATTGCTATTCTGGCAATGTAAGAAATATATCACTGATATAAAGGCAGTGGCCACCAGAGGTTCTGAGGGGAGGGAGAGGGAAGAATAACTGAAATATGGGGGCATTTTTGGGACATTGGAATTGCCCTCCATGACATTGCAATGACAGATACAAGCCATTATATATTTTGTCACAACCTACAAAATTGCACGGATAGAGTGTAAACTATGATGTAAACTATAGTCCACGGTTAGTAGCAATCCTTCAATATGACATCATCAATTTTAGCAAATGTACCACACTAATGAAGGTTGTTATTGATTAATTAAAGTGTGTGTGGGGGAGGGGTGAGGTATATGGTAATCCCCTATATTTTTAGGTAACATTTATGCAATCTAAAGCTTCCTTAAAAATAAAATTTAAAAATTTATAAAGAACAGGCCTTAATGCTTACAATATTATATATCTATTGCTGTATAATAAATTACCACAAATTTAGCAGCTTAAAAAAATTCTCATGTTATCTCAGAGTTTCAGTGGGTTAGGAATACCATTAAGAGGAGACTTAGAGCAGTGTCTTAGGGAAATGAATCTTTTAGCCAAGGTCATTACTGAAAGAGTGGCTTAAGTAGAGAAAACAGATGGAGAAAAGCACCTTAAGGTATGAGTCTGCTCATGTGGTCAAGGAAAAAAGCCACTGAAGCCAGAGACAAGAGAATGAAGAGAATGAAGGCATGAGTAACAGAGGCCAAAGTTCCAAAAGAAAGTAAAATCATTTTAAGGATTTGGCTCTTATTCTGAGAAGAAAAATGGATATAGAACAGGGTTTTAGTCAAAGGAAAGATCTGATTGTATTCAAGTTTTATAAGGCGCCTCTAGGGCTGTATTGAAAAGACATTCAGCAAGAAAGGAGTAGTAGAATTATGAGCCTATTGCTATAATTGAGGCAAAAGACTATGGCAGCTTAGATCAGAATAATAGGGGAATTAGTGTGAAAATATATCAGATTCTGCATATATATTGAAGGCCAAACCCTGATCTTCACTTCTATCTATATAGCACTGCTAAACTACAGCATGGAATAGTTTTACTAAACTTGTCAAAAGGCAAGTTACTTGTTGATATTTTAAGTCAGAAACCAGGAAAATCCTGCCTCATTATCATCAGGACTTGAAGTTTGAGAGGTTTTCCAGTAAAGATTATGGGCTTTAAGTAATTTTCCAGAGTTTTATCATCACAGTTTGAGGATCAATATATGGATTTAATGCCTAAAAGCCATTCTTATACAAAGCCTCTCAAACTGGCATTGTATAGGTTAATTCAACAGCTTAGAGTCCAAGCCTCAGAGCTATATGAAAGCAATTTTCTTTGTTTTGGTGCCCTGACTCCCTCATTGGTTTGATATGTGTTGCCCAAACTCATTAGTTAACAGTATTCTGAAGAAGAATGTAAATGTAATGAACTGCCATGAAAAATCTAAATCAAGAAGATAAGAAATACTTATCCTGTTCATTGTTCAGGACCTTTCTATCCAAGGAGGAAAGTCTCTATAGGAAATCCAATTACAAGATGATGTTTTCTTTATAAAGACAGACTTTAAACAAGGGGCATTTTGGGTTATGACCTCATGTAGCCATATGCAAAAACATCCCTCTTAACACAGAAATGCACCCATCAGGCAGACTGGCCAGTAAGTTTTAGTATTAATCAGTGAAACGCTTCACTGTCTTAAAATTGTACCTAATTCCTAAAGAGAAAATTTACCTCCTTGATATACTCTACTATGTGTTCACTTCAGTTAGTTAATTATATCTTTGGATGGATTATATGGATATGTTATATGGTACTGCACAGTTCTTTTTCATATATCAATTTTTGCTTTTTCTTATCCATAATTGCATCCATGAAGTGCTGATTATAACTCTCACAATTTTATAAAATTTCTATGAATTAACCAAACAAAAGTTTTGTATAGTGTCCCTTGTCTTAAATTACAAAATAGTATATACTAATAAATATTATAAATGAACAATGATTAACATGATTAATAAAACCTATTGAAACATGAAAGATTATGGCTCAATATAGTGAATGTTAATTTTAGCCAGGTTTGCCCTTATTTGAAAAAAACTGTTTATGAGGTAGATGAAGATAAAAGCCACATTTAAGAATGTTACAAAAAGAAACCAAACATCAAATAAGAGCTCAATTAGTAATATTTATGGTCTTCTTACAGTGAATTTGGTTTGGGCTGAATGTTGAGCCAGAAAATAGTTTCTAGATTCAAAAATGTCAGAACTAAATCACCAAAAAACCACATAAGGTAGAAATCAGGTACAAATAGACTTTGAGTAGAAACTTGGAAATGAGATATTCAAACCAGAATGTTGTACAAAAATGGAGGTAAAAATATAAGCATAACAAGCTCTGGTTAACAAGCTGTACTGCAGAGAACAGGATTAAGTACTGGGCAATTGCTTCCACAAATCTTGGTGCAATTCATATTCTATCACTCTATAGGACACCAATTTAAAATGAATGTGTCTCTATTGTGCTAAATTTGTCTATTTCCCCAAAAGTCTCAGTGAGAGGGAATTCTATTTCCTAGATCAGAATGTGAACATTTTCTCTGCTCTATCAATTAATTGTATTTAAACACTTACAGAATTAGCAATTGGAGTCTTCCACTCTTTGCCATCTCAAACCACAGTTTTTTACACCATAACTTTCGTATGGTATTTTTGACTTCTAAATTCCTCAAAGTGTAAATCAGAGGGTTGAGCAGAGGCATACCAATCATGTAAAAGACGGCCACCATCTTGTCCACAGTAAATGTGCTTGGACGCCAAGTGTATGTGAATGTATATGGAACAAAGAATAAGATAACCCCGATTATGTGGAAACTGCAGATGGAGAGGGCTTTCTTTCTTCCTTCTGCACTCTGGTTTCTCAGAGAATGTAAGATTAAAATATAGGAGATTATCATGATTATGAAACTCGCTGTACATATGGCCCCACTACTAAAGACAATGAGTAGATTTATGACATAAGTGTCCATGCAGGCAAGTTTCAACAGAGGTTGCATATCACAGTAGCAGTGATCAAAAACATTAAGACCACAGAAGGGTAATTTCAAAGCCAAGAAAATCTGTGCTAAGAATGGATACTAGATCCCACCCAGGCCAGATTCATCAACATACCACAGACACATCTCTTCATTATGCTTGTGCATCTCACAGCCTTACAAATGGCCACATAACGATCAAATGATATAAGGATGAGCACAAAGATCTCTATGTATGCAAAGATTTGAGTAATGCACCATTGTAGGAGATGATTTTCTTCTCAGATACAGCATCTATAATCAATCTTGACACCATGGTTGTGGAGACACAGGCATCAGCAAAGGATAAATAAAAAAGGAAGAAGTACATGGGACTTCCAAACATCCGACTGTATTTGATGGTCATCACAATAAGTAAATTTGCAAAAAGAGTTTCAAGGTAAAGAAACAAGATGACAGCAAACACTAGTTCTTCCTTTAAAACATCCTGTGTTAACCCAGACAGAATGAACTCTTTTACACTGCTGTTTAGATCTATGGTTTCAGTAGTTGTGTATATCACACGGCTGAGAAATGGACTATCTGAAAAGAAAAGCGAGTGTTGATGTGGTAAGAACAATGGACTTGGACTCCAAATCATTAACTTAAGTTGTTCTAATTGATGCACAAAAAAATTAAGGGGTTCCAAAACGTTGTCATACATTACAATCACATGGGAATTTTTTCAAAAGTCTGATTCTAAGTTTTTAACTATGGGGACATTTGGGGTGGAACAAGATTTTTTTTTCTGGAAAATTTTATTAAGTGATTGTGCTTTCTGTCAGTGTCTTAATTTGCTGACTTTTTTGGTATAACCTTAAGCAATTCACTTTAATGTCTTAAAACTTTTACTGTCTGAGAAAATGAGATTTTAATAGACACTATGTTAAGTGTATGCATATGTGTATAATATATTGCATAGATATTGCTCTCATTAACCAAAAAACAATATTCTTATTTAATTCAAAAATATTAAATTTGGAGATTCCCTCTTGAGAAAATTATTTCTTTATTTGTACAACTATTAGCATCCATTATTATTGACATTTTCAGTGTCTTTGTTGGGCTATACTTTATGAAGAAATTATTTATACAACTTTGGCCCACAATGGCCATGCTACCTTCATTGTGATTCAGGATATACGAGATGTTTGAATAAATCATTGAGCATGGAATTATTGAGGGAAATTACCAAGTACATGAAATCACCCCTGGCTCATGCTAGATGCATGATATTGCCTTTCACATCCTAAGGATCCAACTTGATGTACCACTTTATATATTTATATACCCTGAATAATACCTTTACTCACATATACTTCTCTTACCACTATTCAGAGGCTTTGTTTTCTTCTAATTTTTGTTTCTCTTGAAACATCATTTATAAAAAGCATTTCAGAATTATCCCATACATATATTTCTCCATTGTTCTTCTCTATTCTTTCTTCATATATATATATATACATATATATATACATATATATATATGAATCTATATGAAAGCAACAATACTACAAAATTGTTATATATATGGATTTTTATTTTCAATTTTTAATTAACTATTCCATGTAAATAAAGGGCACACTTATGAAATTAGGCAATTTGTAGTTGTAAATTCACACATAAAAATCTATTAATATTGTCATTTTTTAAAATTAATTTAGGGGTTTTCAAATTTTCACTCATAAAAAACTTTTGTAGGAGTCTCTTCATTTATAGACTTATCAGTATTTTAATAATTCATTAAAATATATTTAAATTGAACTACTGAAGCAAAAGAGATTAATATTTAAGTAATTATTGGTAAATATTATAAAGTAACCTTCCAATTTGATTTTTTTTTCTGTATTTATTAGAATTATTTTAATTATAGAATGAATATATTTCCATATTAAACATCCAAAGTTTATAGTAAATTAGAGGATGAAACATAAAAGTGTCCTTTCAAAACTTATTTCCAAATCCCACTCCCCAGAGGTAACTGTTAATTCTTTAATACTACAGATTTTACATGCTTCTACATTTATATAATATTTTTTTAAAAATCTCTTTCTATGTACAAATGGTATCATTAGTATCCATTTTTCTACAAAAATAAGAATATGGTAGAGTTTTCTAAGGAAAAACAAATTTGGAATATTCTCTGCTTCATTGTAAAGTGAAATCATGATACACATTTCTTTTATTCTTGGTGATAGTATATCATTTCATTATATTCTTCTTATATTTTATTTATCTGAATTATATATAACATTTATAAATCAGTTTTTTGGTATCTTTAAGTTTTGAACTTCTTGTTTTTTTCTTTTCATTTTTACAGAGTTTCGATTATTACTTTTATTAGTTAAGTCAAATCTTTATTTACTTTGTTTTTTAGTATTGATCGCAAATGATCTGGGATTTTTTTCACCTGAGTTTGAGATGATCTTCCTTTTTCTGACTAATCAGGAATCCATCAATAAATCAATAACACATCAAATGAATTAACATATATTAGTAAGAACTTATTCATATCTGCTGTAGCTGAGGGGAAAGATGTCCTCAACTTCTTTACAAACAAATTTCAAGACAAGTTTATTAATTACACAAGAAAGTTACACAATTGTAGGCCTAATACCAAATGAATTGTGATTTAAAAACTTGGAAGATTCCTACAGTATGAATTGTTTCAAGATGAGATAGAAGTGGAGTTATGCTTTTAAATGTGAAAAACTGAAGTTTCCAACTCTGTTTGATGGAACTCAGGCTTGGGCATTCAATAAGCTTATACTGGGTTTCTCTGTTGAGAATTTTTCAAAAATAGTAACAAATCATTTATTCTAATAAAACTACATAATCCCCCAAATTGCAAAAATTTTGAAGTAAAGCTCATAACACATTGTTCAATGTGGTGAAACTAGTTATAGTATGAGAAATAGAAGCTAACAATGGCAGTTCTATTTAGCTATGAAATGTATGAAAGAGAAAATGATTTAATTATAACAATTTGAATACATTCAGGCCCTCTGGAAGCTAAAGACCAAAAGTTGGTGTCCTCGGCTGTGAGAAGAAGAGCAGTTAGATGAGAAAAGTGGGTAAAAGTTTGTAAGAGAAAAGCACGTATTGCTTCAGGTAAACATAGAGAAGAGAAGGTTAACTTCTCTTGAGGAACTAAATTCTTGTTAAATAAAAAAGTGATAAAGATAAATTTGTGGGCAAAAAATGGACAGCCATGAAAACCAGGTCATGCAATTTTATTTTTTTAATAAGCAAAAAGAATTTGGGGGTACATAAGATAGGAAATCAACACTTGAACAATGTGTATGATTTGCTTCAGAACAATACCACCTCAGAATTTTATCATTGGATTCTGCCACTGAGAGCTAATAAATTCCTGTTGTTAAATCAATCCATTATATGGTATTTATTTAAGTAACTAAGAAACTAATATACTAGGGAAAGCTTGGATTGTTTAAAAGACAAGTTTTTTAAAAAAAGAAAAAGAGAGAGAACTGTGGCCAGAACCCTGTGAGAAACAGGATAGAGTACAAAATGTATTGGAGATGTTAACAGAAACATGATTAGGGAGAATATTGCATCATATCCTGATGTGAATGCATATGAGATGCTTCTGACTCCTGGGTATGCAATGGATTGGAGTGGATAGTAAGGGTAAATCCTCATTGTATTTGAAGAAAAGATTTGTTTTTAGCATATAAGCTAGTGACAATGCAGGGTTCCTCATTTCATTCAATGTCTCCTCATGGCATTTTTCATCTCTGCATTCCTCAGGGTATAGATCAAGGGATTTAACATGAGTTCAACAATTGTAAAGGACACAGTCATTGCCTTGTCTAAAGGATAATTGGCCACAGGCCTCACATACAAGAAGATGCATGGCACAAAAAACAAGATAACCACTGTGAGGTGGAAGCCATAGGTGGAGAGGGCTTTGCGTTGACCTTCAGAACCGCAAGACCTCAGAGAGCAGAGGATGACCACATAGGGGGCATAAGATGGTCACACACATCACCCCACTGTTGAAGACAACAAGGAGGCCCAGGGTGTGAGTGTCCATGCAGGCCAGTTTCAACAATGGAAACAAATCACACATAAAGTGATCAATGACTTTGGGACCACAGAAGGGTATTCGGTACATAAAGAGAAACTGTATCATTGCGTGCATAGATCACACCAGGCCCTTGATATCAAAGCTTGTACTTACGAACCTTGTTCTCGTGAAATTGAAATTTAGCCTGGCATTATATATTTCCTAAGACTTACCTCCTGAACGCTTCCTTGTTGCTCAAATGTGGCCTTTCTCTAAGCCAAACTCAGCATATAAACTTACTACCTTCCCCTTGGTGTGGAATATCAATCCCAGGGATAAGCATCATTGGCACCATGGGATTATTACTAAGCACCAACTAAGTAGTGATGCATTTGGAAAAGATTTTGATCAAAAGGGGGATATATTAAGTACAAGTGAGATTTTTTGGCTAAGAGATTTCAAAGTGAGTCAGGGGGTCATTCCAGAGGTTACGCTATGCACAACTTAGGAGGATCTCATTGACTGCTGCAGTAAACAATGCCTTAAGCAGGGGTGCTCCTGAGGATTCTAGAAGTATCTGGACATTATAGACAGGGCATACAACCCCAGGAATTCAGCACCCTGTCAATAGGCCTTACCTTAAAATTTATGATACTCTACCCCCCCCCAATGTATCAGAGCTGGGCACATTTATAATTTTCCTACACAACTTATGCCTCTTTTATTTGAACTTATAATTAGCACTAAATTCATTAAATATGTGTTCCAGAGACTAAAATCTTTCATCTGTTCTTATACCTGTTGAGTCCTGAATCTCGGCAGATTTGCAGCCAACACCTACACTCCAGTCCATCAGATTTGCCCAGGACAACCAACATGGAAATCCCAGTGGGTTCCGTGTAATATTTTAGGTAATCTAAGCACCTCTTAAAACATATTTATATATATATAAATAATATTTTTGTAAGCAAATGCACATATATGCATATATATTTATATATCATTTTACAAATATTGGTATGTATTGTGAAAATTTTGATTTTTACCCACAATAAAAAATAAATAAATTAAAAAAAAAAGAAAGAAAAAAAGGATAATGATGGACAACACCCATCACAGAAAAGCAAAGAATATCTAAAACTACAAGTAAAACAGTTCCATCCTTCTGCCCCTAGGGATCTAAATCCCCTCTGAATCAGAAAGAGAGTAAGCATCACCATCCCCAAATCCTCAAAATTGATTAATGAGAAAATATAATATAACTATGAACTAAGGTAGAGATTATTATTTTAATAATGGAAGAACTTGCAACATTGATATAAAGGCAGTGGTTACCAAAGTTTCTGAGGGGTGCGAGAAGGAAGAATAGGTATAACATGGGGCATTTTGGGATATTATAGTTGTTTTGCATGACATTAAAATGATGGATACAGGTCATTATACATTTTGTCAAAACATAAAATTGTGCATTGCAAAGTATAAATGATAATGTAAACTATAGACCATGATGAGTAACAATACTTCAATATGTTTTTATCACTTGTAACAAATATACCAAGTTAATGAAAGATGTTGCTAATGGGGAACAGTGTGGGAGGGAAAGGGGGAGGAGGTGGGGTACATGGGAATCCCTTATATTTTTGATGTAATATTTATGTGCTCTAAAGCTTCTTTAAAAAAAAAAAAAAAAAAAAACTTTAACAATAGACAATACAGTGTCCTCATGACTATGATTAAATGATTAATGATTTGAAGCTATTCAAAAGATAACTGTTCTATATGTAATGTGCTGTCCTAGATGAGCTCCAATAACTGAAGAATATGGCAATAGTGGAAAAACTAGTGATATGAATAAATTCCAGAGTTTAGCCAACAGTAATGTATGACTAAATTCCAGAGTTGAGCCAACAGTAATGTATTAATGTTCATTACATAATTTTGATGAATGTACCCATGATGATATAAGATGTTAACATCAGGAGAAACTTGTTGAGAGATATAAAAGAACTCTCGATAATGTCTTTGCTACTTTTCTGTAAGTATAAAATTACACAAAAAAATTAAAGGTTACCAAAAAGAAAAATGAAGATTACTGATCAGTTTCTGCTATCAAAAAGATAGCAAATACCAAACATTTCAAGAACTAAGACCCATTCTGTTTAAGCTTTTCTGAAAATTGAAGAAAACGGAAAATTACCCAACACATTTTATGACACCAACATCACCCTAGCACCAGTGTTAAATAAAGATGGTATACAAAAAGAAAATTAGAGACCAATCTCTCAATCTCTATGATCAATCTGCTCATAGATGCAAAAATCCTCAACAGAATACTTGCAAAATCAAATCCAAAAACATATTAAGATAATTGTATGCCATGATCAAGTGGCATTTATTCTTGTTTTTGAATATGGTTCAAGACAAGAAAATAATCAATGTAATACATCTCATTAACAAATTGAGGGGAAAAAACACATGAAAAATTGATACAGAAAAGGCATTTGACAAAATCCAGCATCCTTTCTTGATAAAAACACTTAAAAAAATAGGAATAGAAGGAAAGTTCATCAATATAATGATGGGCATATAAGAAAAACCCACAGCTGAAATCTTACTCATTGGAGAGAGGCTGAATGCATTCCCTCTAAAATTAGGAACAAGACACAGATGCCCACTGTAACTATTGTTATTCAACATTGTACTAGAAGTTCTAGCTAGAGAAGTTAAACAAGAAAAAAAAACAGAAAAAAACTGTATCCAAATAGTAAAAGAGGAAGTAAAACTCTTGCTGTTCACAGATGACATGATCTTATTTTTAGAAAATTCTGAAATGTCTTGGACAAAAGCTACTTGATCTAGTAAACCAGTTCAGCAAGTGGCAGGATGTAATATCAACATGCAAAAAACAATAATGTTTTTGTACACTAGTACTGAACAATTGAAGAGAAATAAGGACAAAAATCCATTTACTATAGCAACAAAAAGACTAAAATATCTAGAAATCAATTTAACAAAAGATGTAAAGCACTGGAAGTCATAAAACTAAAAAATAAGTAATAAATAAAAATAAATAAAATAAAAACTGTGACAAGAAATCAAAGAAGACCTAATCAAATGTAAAAACATTCCATGTTCATGGATTGGAAGGCTAAATATGGTGAAGATGTCAATCCTACCCAAACCGATTTATAGATTCAATGCAATACCTATCAAAATTCCAGCAGTCTACTTTAAAGAAATAAAAAAGGCAATTACCAAATTTATATGGAAGGGAAAGGCCACCAAATAGCCAAAAACATCCTAAAAAAGATGAACAATGTGAAAGGACTCTCATTGCCTGAACTTGGAACATACTACAAAGTTTCAGTGGTCAAAACAACATCCCATGAGAATATAGTTAGATACATTGATCAATGGAAGAGAACTGAGAGTCCAGAAATAGGCTCTCACCTCTACAGTTAAATGTTTTTTGAAAAACCTACCCAGCCTACATTACTGGGGCAAAACAGTCTGTTCAACAAATGGTGTTGGGAGAACTGGATATCCATAACCAAAAGAACAAAAGAGGACCCCTATCTCACTCCCTATACAAGAATCAATTCAAAATGCATCAAAGACATAAATATAAAATCCAGGACCATAAAACTACTAGAAGAAAATGTAGGGTAACATCTTAAAGACCTGGTGGTGGGTGGTAGGTGGGGGTCTCTGATACCTTACACCCAAAGCTCGAGCAAAAAATGAAATAGATATATAGGACCTCCTCAAAATTAAACACTTTTGCACTTCAAAGGATGTTGTAGAAAGTGTGAGAAGACAGGTGACACAATGGGAGAAAATATTTGGATATCACATATCTGATAAAGGTTTAATATCCATGATATATAAAAATACATAGAAACTCAACAATAAAAAGACAAATGACCCAATTAAAAAACTGTGCAAAAGAATTGAATAGACACTTGTCCAAAGAAGAAATACAAATTGTGAAAAAGCACATGAAAAAATGTTCAACATCACTAGTAATTAGGGAAATGCAAATCAAATCCACAATGAGGTATCATTTCACAACTATTATAATGCCACCTATTAAAAAGAGAACAAACTCCAAGTGTTGGAGAGGAGGTAGAATGATAGGAATGCTTATTTAGTTTTCTTGGGAAATTAGAATGATACGGCCACTGTGGAGGACTATTTGGCAGTTCATAAGGAAGTTGAATATAGACTTGTCATGATACCTGGTAATACCACTACTAGGTATATACTCAGAAGCACTGAGAGCATTGAAACAAACAGACATCTGCACACCAATGTTCATACTGGCATTATTCACAATTGCCAAAAGATGGAAGCAATCAATGAATGAATGGACAATTAAAACTTGTATATATTCATACAATGGAATATTATTGAGCTGTAAAAATGAATGAAGTCCTGATGCTTGTGATCACATGGATGATACTTGAAGACATCATTTTGTGTTGAAATAAGCCAGGAAATAAAGACAAATATATTACAATCTGAAATAATTTGAGTAATCAAACTCATAGAACCAGAATATAGAATATAGTTTACCATGATATGGGGTGGCGATAAGGAATGGGAAACAAATACTTAAAATATACAGGGTTCCTGTATATTTTGGAGTGATGGAAATAATTTGGTAATGGATGTTGTTAATGGTAGGACAACATTGAGAATGTAATTAACAGCACTCTAATATATCTGAATGTGATTAAAAGAGGAAGTGTTTGATTGTATATATGATAACAGAATGAAAAGTTTTGAAACCATATATGGAAATACACTGCACAGTGAGTCCTACATTAAATCATAGAAAATAATTGATAGTACAGTTATAAAAATGGACTATCAGCAAATGTAATGCATGTTCCACACCAGTGCAAGTTGTTGTTGTTGTTGGGGTAGTTTAAGGGAATTTTGATTTTATGCATGATTGTTCTGTTACCCCTCAACTTCTCTAAAAAATTTAAACAAATTAAAAAACTAAAAATCAAATGTAAAAGAAAGAGAAGTGGTAGGAAAAGAACGCCTACTCCCCAAACAAGAAGCTTCACAAATATTCAAAACTGTGGAGTCAAATCTGTAATAAAAGCCCTTTTATAATCTGCATTTCAGGGTCTGA
Organism: Tolypeutes matacus; assembly: GCA_026826555.1. Lineage (NCBI taxonomy): Eukaryota > Metazoa > Chordata > Mammalia > Cingulata > Chlamyphoridae > Tolypeutes > Tolypeutes matacus. The sequence continues at coordinate 7,011 of JAKSZT010029623.1, read as the reverse complement.
TCAGAAGCAGACCAACCTAAATGTACACATGAATTTAAATAAAAATTAAAATGAAGTTTCTCAAAAAGAAAAAAAAAATGCTCTTGGTATATACAAAAAATATTTGAAAGCAGGGACTCAAACTGATATATACATAAACATTCATAGTAACATTATTTAGAATAGCCAAAATGTGCAAGCAACCCAAGTATGCATCAACACATGAACAAATAAACAAAATGCTATATACACACAATCGATTAATATTCAGCTGTAAAAATGAATGAAGTTCTGATACATGCTACAACATCAGTAAACCTTGATGACATCATGTTGAGTGTAATAATCTAAACACAAAAAGAAAAATATTGGATACAGAGGACTATGATGGAGGTGAAAGACACTCCAAAGTTCTGGTCTCCCATTGAATCTTTGAACAATTAACAAAAACTGGCAGACATCTTCCTCAAAACTCCAGAAAAAAATGAAATGGGTGCAGTAACTGTGTGAATGCCAAATCAAGAAAATGTAGCTTTGAAAATGGTAGGAGAAAAAAATTGGTAGGAGAAACTCATGGTACTCTTGCTGGCCCCTCCCCTAATGCTTTCACATTGTGATGTGCAGCCAGCCTATATTCCCTTTGTGGGTCCATATCCCTGTTCCAAAGGGAGCAGAATAACCCTTATGTGCATGGGGGTACCTAATGTGGGTGACAATCTACCAGGTAGCAGACTGAAAGACTGAAACAGGAAACTTTTTAGTGGCTGGCTCTGTCAGAACTTGTCATATGGGCAAAATCAACTTGTGGGAGGCAAGATGGCATAGGTTTAAAAAGACACTTCCTGACTCGCTCTCTGATGGCTGATTGGGGACAGGGCCCTGGCCAGGGGTCTGTCCTGTGGGCGCACGGAGAGAGAAGCTTGGGACATCTACCTGGAGACAGTTTGATGGCGTGGATTGCTTGGTATAGATCCATGAATTTTTACCCTGCCCGTGGAGGTTAACACAGACAGCTGAGCCCCACCCTCAAGGAAAAAGGCTCTTTGAGCCATGACTCCTCGCCAGCAACCCGGTGAGAGAGAGTGGTCTCTGAGAGTGGGAAGGTTCTGGTGAAGGGTTGAGAGGGGTTTCCTTTCTGTGGATTTGGCTGCCTGGAACCCCTTGCAGCTTTGGGGAACAAAAGAGCTGGTTTGAATCAGCACTAGGCAGAGAGGAGTGGTGAATCTGCTGAGGAAGTTGATTTACCTAGCTGCCCAGGGATACGCACTAACTTACACCGGCAAGCAGGTGAGAGGAAGCATTCTCCAAGAGTGGGAGGGTTCTGATAGAAGGTGGAGAGGGGCTTCCTTTCTGTGGATTTGGCTGCCTGGACCCCCTTATAGCTTCGGGGAGCAGATAAGCCAGCTTGAAGCAGTGTCAGGATGAGGGGAGAGGTGAATCTACTGTGGAAGCCCGATTTACCCAGCAGCCCAGTGACGGGGAGGCTTAGCTCCAGGGGGACAAAATCAGCCAATTTTATCATTCTGCATGGACAAGCATCAGAACTTCAGCTCCCCTGGGGAGGCCAGGAAGTGGGAAGTGCTTGATTAGTTTCCAGGAGCCTAGTTAGTGTCCCCTCGGTGAAGGGGATGGTCTAGAAGAGGACTTCTCTTGGGTCCCTTATTTCACCAAAAAAAGTCACTTTAAAAAATAAAAATATGAATTTTTCTTTTTAATTTAGTTTAATAGCTAAAATCTCACCTCAAAACCTACAGATTGAACTTTGAAGGGCAATTGATTGATAAACAGAAGCAGGCTGAGTGGTTCCACAAGGGCCCAAGAAGGAGCACTATTCTTCCGTAGATTTGTTTGACTGCTTGCTTGTGTGGTTGTTTGTTTTTTCTCTGTTTATTTGTTGTCTCTTGCTTTTCTTTCCTCTTTTCAGCCCTCCGCCACCACTGCCTCTTTTTTCTTTTTCTTTTCTTTTTTCAATTAAGTGATGTTAGTTTGTCTCTTCTCTGCTGTGCTTCTTTTCAGTGATTTCCCATTCTCTGTCTATATTGATTTTGTTTCCCAAGCTATCTCTATTCCTTCCTTCATCTTTATGCCTTCTGCTTTCTGTTGTAGTTCTTACATACCACGTTTTTTCATTAGCCCACATCTTAAGGATGTCAATTTCTATTCTATCTATACTGTTTACATCTTTTTTTAATTAATATTAACTTTTTACTTTCAGCCCTTTCTTTACTCTTTCTCTCCCTCCTCATCATTCTTGCCTTCTAAATCATTATACATATATACTTCTATTTGGTTTTTCAGCCCATTGGAGGTACTCCACTTTTTTTCCTATTACTCTACACTGCCTACATGAGCTAAATATTTGTTTCACAAAGTCAAAATAGACTTTAAATACAAAACTATTGTAAGAGACAAAGATGGACACTATATATTAGTAAAAGGGGTAATCTTTCCAGAAGAGAGATTTTAATACAACATTATAATCATTAGACATAACATCTAGACAGAGAATCAATAAAGAAACAAAGACTCTGAACAATGCATTAGAGGACGTGGACTTAATACACATATACAGAACACTACACCAAATACAGCAGGATTTACATTTCTCTAGAGTGCACATGGGTCATTCTCCAAGATAGACCACCTGCTAGGCCACAAAACAACTCTCAAGGGATTCAGAAAGTTTGAGATTATACAAAGAAATTACTCTGACCACAATGGAATGAAATTGGAAATCACTAAGGGCCAGAGAAACAGATTAGGCACAAAGATATGGAAGTTAAACAACACACTCTTAGACACCGGGGGTCAGGGGAAAATCTCAAAAGAAAGCAAAGACAACCTTGAAACTAAAGAAAATGACAACACAATATATCCAAACCTATGGGATGCAGCCAAAGCTGTCCTGAGAGGGAAGTTCATAACCATAAATACATACATTAAAAAAGAAGAAAAAGCTAAAACAGAAGACCTAACTGCGCACTTGGAGGATTTGGAAAAACAACAACAAACTAAACCTAAAGGAAGTAGAAAGAAGGAAATAGCAAAGATTAGCCCCGAACTAAGTGAAATAGAGAATAAGAAAGCACTAGAAAAAATAAACAAAACCAAAAGCTGGTTCTTTGAGAAGATCAATAAAATTGACAAACCCTTAGCTAGACTAACAAAGAAAAGAGAGAACAGATGCAAATGCACAAAATAAGGAATGAGCAAGGGGATATCACTACTGACCCCACAGAAATAAAAAGTATCATAAGAGGATACTTTGAAAAATTATATGCCAACAAGAATGATAATTTAGAAGAAATGGCCATACTTCTAGAAATTCACAAACAGCCTACATTGAGGAAAGAAGAAATTGATGAACTCAACAGACCAATTACAAGTAAAGAGATAGACACATTCATCAAAAACCTCCCAGTTAAGAAGAGCCCAGGACCAGATGGGTTCACAGCTGAATTCTACCAAACATTCCGGAAAGAATTAATACCAATTCTGCTGAAGATCTTCAAAAAAATAGAAGTAAAAGAAATATTGCTTAAATCATTCTATGATGTCAACATTATGCTAACACCAAAACCAAACAAGGATACCACAAGAAAGGAAAATTAGAGACCAATGTCTCTTATGAAACCAGATGCTAAAATACAAACAAAATACCTGCTAATCGCATTCAACACCATGACCAAGTGGGTTTCATCTGATTATGCAAGGATGGTTCAATATAAGAAAATCAATCAATATAATACACCACATAAACAGATTGAAAGAAAAATAATCACATGATCATCTCTATAGATGCAGAAAATGCATTTGAAAAAAATATAGCACTCTTTCCCGATAAAAACACTGCAAAAGATAGGAATTGAAGGGAATTTACTGGATATGATAAAGGGTATATATGGAAAACCTAAAGCTAACATCATCTTCAATGGTGAAATCCTAAAAGCCTTCCCTCTGAGATGGGGACCAAGAAAAGGATGCCCACTATCACCACTCCTATTTAACATTGTCTTAGAAGTACTTGCTCGAGCACTGAGACAAGAAAAAGATTTAAAAGGCATCCAAATTGGAAAAGAAAAAATAAAAATTTCATTATTTGAAGACAATATGATCCTATACATAGAAAGCCCTGACAAATTTACAACAAACTTTCTGGAGCTTTAAAGGAGTTCAGTAATGTTGCAGGTTATAAGATCAATGTTCAAAAATCAGTAGCATTTCTGTACACCAATAATGAGCAATCTGAGGAGGAAATCAAGAAAAAAAAATACCATTTACAATAGTAACTAAAAGAATCAAATACCTAGGAATAAATTTAACTAAAAATGTAAAGGACTTATTTACAGAAAACTACACAACACTGTTAAAGGAAACCAAAGAAGATGGAAAAAACAGAAGAATATTCCCTTTCATGGATAGGAAGACTACATATCATCAAGATGTCTATCCTACCCAAACTAATCTACAGATTTAATGCAATCCCAATAAAAATCAACACTATTTTTTAAGGAACTGGAAAAACTAACTACAAAATGTATTTGGAAAGGTAAGAGGCCCCACATTGCCAAAGACATATTGAAAAAGAAAAATGAAGTTGGAGGTGTCACATTACCTGACTTTAAAACATACTACATAGTTACAGTGCTCAAAACTGCATAGTATTGGCACAAGGATAGACATACTGTCCAGTGGAACCAAATTGAGAGTTCTGATATAGATCCTCGCATATACAGTCATCTGATTTTCAACAAGGCCACCAAGCCCACTCAGTTGGGAGAGAGTGGCCTCTTTAACAAGTGGTGCTCGGAGAACTGGATATCAATATCCAAAAGATTGAGAAAGGAATACCATCTCACACCTTATACAAAAATCAACTCAAGATGGATCAAAGATCTAAATATAAATGCCAAAACCATAAAGACCTTGGAAGATAATGTAGGAAAGCATCTACAGGACCTTGTAATAGGAAATGGTATCATGAACTTCACACCCAAAGCATGAGCAGCAAGAGAAATAACAGATAAATGGGATCTCCTCATAATTAAAAACTTCTGCACCTCAAAGGACATTATTAAGAAAATGAAAAGGCAGCCTAACCAATGGGAGAAAATATTTGGCAACCATATATATGATAGGAGCCTTATATCCTGCATATAAAAAGAAATCCTACACCTCAAAAATAAAAAGACAAACAACCCATTTAAAAAATAGTTAAGTAACCTGAAAAGACAGTTCTCCAAGGAAGAAATACAAATGGCTAAAAAGCACATGAAAAAATGCTTGACATCACTGGCTATTAGGGAAATGCAAATCAAAACTACCCATCAGAATGAAAGGTATTAAAAAAAAAAACAGCAGACTATAAGTGTTGGAGAGGATGTGGAGGGATGGAAACCCTCATCCACTGCTGGTGGCATTGTGGAATGATCCAGCCACTGTGGAGGACAGTTTGGTGGTTCCTCAGAAACTAACAATAGATTTTCCATATGATCCAGCGACTCCACTGCTGGGTGTATACCCAGAAGAACTGAAAGCAAAGACACGAACAGATATATGCACACCAATGTTCATAGCAGCATTGTTTACCATTGCCAAAAGTTGGAATCAGCCCCGGTACCTATCAACAGAATAATGGATAAGCAAAATGTGGTACATACATACAATGGAATATTACTCAGCTGTAAGAAGGAATAAAGTGCTAACACATGGAATAACGTGGATGAATCTTGAAGAACTTATGTTGAGTGAAGCAAGCCAGGCATTGAAGGATGAACAGTATATGACCTCACTGATTTGAATTGAAGAAAGTGAGCAGTCTCTGAGAACCATTGTCTGAAAGATAGGTTAACAAGTGAGAGAGAGAGAGAAGAGAGGGTTGTGAGCCATCACCTATATGGACTTAATCTATAGTAAATTGGTAGAGTATAGTTGCATATTGAAGGATAGGACAGGTGGGTAGTGATATTATTGGGTTTGGTGGTGCAGGGTTGACAGGTGGGTAGATTAAGAAGGGCGGGTTCGAATACCCAGGATACTGGGGGAAGAGATAGGAGGGGGCCTAGGTGAACATGGGATTTGTGGGTATGATGTTGAAAGTGCAGGAGTAGGAAAGCTCTTATGTCAATATGACCAGGTAGTGTCACTGGTTTGGGGTGTAGGTTGCAGGGGCATTCAGGAAGGGGTGCATCTGGACTAGGCTTCTGGGGAGTGTGTGGGTGTTCATCCTCTCATAATGTGTTGTGTTGGGTACTGGAGACACACACGTTGAGTGGGAAAGAGATGGGCCCCCATTTCTGGGAGGACCGATTTACCCAGAAACAGACAGGTGGATGTCTCTTAGGCACAAGGCTGGATCCTAACAGGAGAGGATAATTAGCGTCTCAAGATCTCTTGTTGCATGTAACTATGAATCTTGTCATCCAATGAGTCAAGACAGGTTAGTGTTATGTGCCCCAGGGGGACAGGGAGAAATGAACAGAAAAATCAAACAGGGGGTATTTAGTGGTCATGGGAAAGGTTTTTCATTACCTTACATTAATGGACATAGGACATGGTAAATATCATCAAAAATTATTAAACTGTATCATCTAAATTGTAAACTATAGTGTAAACCATTGACAATGTTTAGTACCTATGTTTCATTATCTGTATAACAGTTGTAACAATGCTACCATCCATATAAAAAAGGTTTTAATATGGGGTGAGGAAAGGGGAAGGAGGATGGGTATATGGGAGTCTTTAGTATTGTGTGTTACTTTGCTGTGACCTAAAACTTCTTTGAAAATTAAATGAAAATCTGGGAGACAATGGGGAGTAAGAGGGGGAAGGTGCCATGGTACAGACTGGACACCAGATATTGCAGTGATTAAAGGAAACAATAATAATAATAATTTTTTTTAGTTTTTACTTCTATTTTTTGATTTTTTTCCCCATGTTTTGAATGTCCCAATCCATTAATTTTATTTTATTTTTAGGTTTTTTCTGCCGCTTTGTTCCCGGGCCTGAGGGTGATCAGCCCTGCTGCAGCCC
>JAKSZT010029606.1:39350-51309 GCA_026826555.1 Tolypeutes matacus | reverse complement strand
CCAGCACTGACAGGTTCACAGCTTCCCTGCTGGCCACTTCTCCTCTCTCACAGATGGCCCTCTAACTTATCTCAATACTTCCATTTCAGAAAACTTGATTTTAAATTACATCCTCCTCCCTGGTCAAAGCTGTGGCACTGTGGGACTCAAGGCACAGGTGTACTACCCAAGGCCTGGGATCACATTTGAACAGACAGACCACATCTTCATCTGACTTGGATGCTCTCTGAGAAGAGAACTTGGAGTCAGCAAGGCCAGACCCAGTCCTGGACACTAAACATCAGCAGCAGGCCCTGCAGGACCAGCCACAAGAGATGTGGTTGAGACAGCCAGCCAGCCTAAGTGCCACCAGGGCCAAGAGATTCTATTCCTCAATGCCTTTCATATGTTTATTCATTCCAGGAGAATCTCAACTCTGCTGATCATACTTCTCAATTGCTCTGTCTTCTTTCACAGACATTATTCAGGTATGCTAGATTTTCAGTATTTTCCTTTTACCTCTGCTATATCATCTCCACTCATTAATCTCATTTCTTTTCAGAACAATTACTATGGGTAAAGTTGAAATTAGTTAAAAGAATAAATTTGAACATTTTTAGTGACTATCATGATAACATTGATTGATACTTTTTCCCTTGTCTTAGAAGTCTCAACAGTTTCCTGCAACTTCTCATATTGTCATTTTGAAAATAGCTTTTTCATCGAATCTCCTCCACTTACATAAACTATGACTCATTTCACTGATCTCAAACAACACTTACCCCCCAAATTAACAGAAAACTAAATCAACCCAAGGAAAAAGTCCAGCAACATGAAGAATGAGTATAAAGGGTAATTATTCATTTCTTTGGTCTTATTTAAAAATCATTTTATTGAGTCTTTTAAAAATAGATTGTAAAATCTATCCAAATCTGTAATCAGATGTTCCTGAGTCTGTGCAACAAATTGAAATACTTCCAAGAGAGTGATTCAAAGTCATGGAGCCAAACTCCAGGCAGGTGCCACCTTGACAAATGTAGTGACTGTGACCACCTGTAGATGCATGCCACAACCCTCTCCACTGTCAGCCAGGGAGCATGCTCTCACGGCCCACACGCATCACTCCATTATCTATCAGGCTTAAACATTTAGAAAGAAATCCCATACACTTATCTATTTCTTTCCTATGAATACATTCCTTCTGAGAATGCTTATCTAAGTATTTCCAAGTCTGTATTTCTTAAATGTGGTGACTGTAACTTTATGCAGTGCTTTTTAAAGATTGATCATTAAGAAGAAGTTAACAGTCAAGGATCCCCATTTCTGAATATTTGTCAGTAATCTCCTTAGAGGCATTTTCCTGAAACAGCAATTTGCCTCATAGCTCCATTAAAGACTTAAGTCCATCTGCCCAGGCTGATATGCTCTCTGTGCATCCCCCATGCACTGTTGTCCATCCTGGGCACCAAGCCACATTCCTGGGAATTGGAAAGAGTCCCATGCAGCTGTGTCCCTGTGTACTGGTGGCACAAGCAGTTCTCATGGTGCCAACACCCTTATTAAGTTACACCCTGGGCACCAGCAACCACAAAGGCCAGGAAAACTGCCAGACCAGAGGAGGAACACGGGCTCCTCTTCCTCCCAGATGAGAGTCTGACACTTCCTGTAGGAAGTGATGGCTCTGGAACCCAGTAATAAATCTTTTGTTATCCTTCCCTTGAGCAATTCCCACAGATTGTTCTGCTGAAGAATTCCCAGGTACATGATGTATAAAGATAAATGATGCTTTATTGGCTCTTATTTGTGAGACACTCTTATGCATAAGTCTGAGTTCCTGATACTCTGAAGCACCCTGAAACCACAGCTTTATCACCATCATCAAATGTTTCTTGATTGAGTGGTGAAAACACTAGCATGGAGGATGCGCAGCCACCGTTTCACAAACTAATTGATGGTGCCACAGACACAAAACCACAGAATTTCCCATGATTGTAATTAATTAAATAAAACACACTTTCTCTCCTAAATTCATCCTGCTCTCTACATCCCTGTTTACTACACCCAGCCCAACATTTGAACACCTCTTTGAATGAGCAGCTGTGCATCTCATGGAATCTCATGGAGAAAAGTGAGCAGACTAAGGGAATTGCCATCATGGTAAAGTGGCCAAGGAGGAGTAGCCTCCTCCTTCATGTCTGGGGTCAGAGCCCATCTTGGACCCATGTGGGTGCATGTTGGTCTATCCCCATTCCTGCCCTCTGGGTGCCCAGTTGGACCAGTGTGAAAGGTCTTCAGAGCCAAAAGAGTAAGAGTCTCTCCTCTCAGATGTTTGTCCAAACCCAGTGAGAGAACTTGCTGTGACTTCTGTCATATATGTCAGCAGCTACAGTCTCTAAAAGCAGCTGGGTCCTGAAATCTGATCCTAAAGAAGTACACCTCTCTCCCAGTGCTCAGCACCTTTCCTTGAAGGGAACACTGATTTACCCAAAAATATGAACTCTGCTTCAAATCTCCTCTGCTCTGCCTCTTGCCACCCAGTGTCCCTACAAGACATGGTCCACAATGTGACTGTTGGGGTTTTTCATTCCTTTACAACAGATACTGGTTGCCATGGAAACATGGAAGGAGCTGCCTTGGACAAGACTCATTGGTGCTCTTTACAAAATGAAATTACCAACAAAGATAAAAAGTAAAAACAAACAAAAAAAAAAAAAAAAAAGAAAAAATGAAATTACCCTCAGTCATTTCTCTCAGCTTTCTGCAGCAGTGGCTCAAAAGCATCCCACAGTTAAATAAATGGGTTTGGGAAATTAACCTAAGAGTCTTTGTGCTGATATAGCATATATATAAGGAACTAAACCTCTGCTTTTAGATAAGCTTACTTGATGCCTACAGATTCTCTTCACCTTGTGACAAATCTCCAAAATGCCCAACTTAAAAACTCTCTCCAAGAACTTTTCAACCACCATAGGCAGAGTCTGTTTGGGAGAATGTTAAAGCCTTGTCTTCCATGTGAGATCTGCAAGCTCAAGGTGGATATTGCATACAAGGAGGTAATTTCAGTAGGGCAGAAATGCAGCCTATATGCAATCATTTCCAACCCATACTGACAAAGAGCTGCCTAACACAGGATAGGTCCAGGAAGAAGGGGAAGTAGGGGAAGAAACCTGAGAAGGAATGCTTCTTCCCCTTTATGTCCCCTAAAGTGACTCCATTTCATCTTGCAAAAGTTATTGTTCTGGGAGTGGTATGGGGAAATTGTTCTTTGGAAATGCCCTTTTATTTGTTAAAATAATGTTTGTGTACACACAAATGCTAATAACCATATTGTTTTAAATTATAGCAAAACCCATTTAATCTTTTTCCAAAAACTTCAGGTGAATAAGCCTGTAGCAAGTCAATGTAGTACCTCCAGGGGGTGCCAATGGGGGAATTGTAGGGATGGGATCTTTTACTTAGCTCTTAGGATCCCTGGGTAAAGTCAGCGTCCCACAGGTCTGGGGTCTGCCCTGGAGGAGCCCGGCCAGACACCTGCTGGCCCACACTTACTCAAGACCGGAGCAGTACTGTGGGTGGGTGGAATGAATACTTAACTGAGGACCAAGGGGGGTGTTCCAATACTAATTCTGCTACTGGCCAGCTCTGTATCATTAGTTACAAGTTTCATCATGTCTATCAGCTTTGATTCTGCATCCACAAAATGAGAGCTATAGATTAAGTAAATGTTAAGGCTATTTTCAGATCTGAAATTCTAATTTGGGGCCTAGGCTGAGACCCTCAATTTGGCAGGTTGGTTTAAATCCTGTTGTGTGGTGGTGCTAATCTCACTAGGCCTGGTGTCAGTTGACAGGAAGAGAGAGTCCAATTGAGTTAACAAACCTGTCAAATGCCAGTGCCATCTTGCAGCATTCATCAATCAGTCTCATTTGGAGGAATAAACGGCAGTTCATGGTACAATCAAGCAAAAATTAATTGCTATACTGCAAATTCAGTTTAGCAAACACAATGACCTCATGGGAAAAATTATCAGGACGTATGGATGTGACCACATTTTTTTTTCTTTTAAATTCAGATGCTTTAAGAAATAGGAATCAGATATCCATGCAGCTCAGAGGCATGCAGCATTGCAGAAGTTTCATGCCCCTCTGTGTCTGCTAAATGGCAGTTAACACTGATTGACCTTTCTACTGCCATGAAAAGTTGTTATAATTACAATTTGGGCCTATTAATAAAGCATGTCTATACTGAGTCTAAGACATAAAAGCTGTTATGTCTATGTTATTATCTCATGTCTTTTTTAAACTGCTTTATTAAAAAATAATTGATATACCACACAAATTACCCATTTAAAGTTTACAATTAAATGGTTTTTTAATATATTCACATTTGTGTAATCATCACCAAAATCAAGTTTACAACATTTTGATCATACAAAAAAGAAACTCTGCACCCATGAGCAGTAACTCTCTGTACTGGCGTGGAGCTATATACCCCAGAAAAACATGTGCTTAAATTTAATACATTCCTGTGAGTGTGAACCCATTGTAAATAGGATGTTTTGATGAGGATAATTCAGTTAAGGTGTGTCCCAACTGAATCAGGGTGGGCTTAATCCTATTATTGAAGGCCTTATAGAGAAGGTCACAGAAAGAGGGAGCAGCCAGAAGCTGAATATCAACAGAACCTGGATGAGAAGGGAGAAGCCAGGAGAGGCAGCCATGTGCATTGCCATGTGATGAGGACCAAGGATCACCAAGTAGGTATGAAGTGGTATCTCATTGTGATTTTTATTTGCATATCCTGGATGACTAATGATGTTGAACATCTTTTTATGTCTTTGTTGGCCTTTGCATATCTTCTTTGGAGAAATGTCTATTCAGAAACGTGGTCCTTTTTTAAATTAGATTATTTGTTTTTTTATTATTGAGTTGTAAGTGTTCTTTGATATTCTAGATATGTGTCTTATCAGATACAAGATTTGAAAATAAATTCTCCTATTCTGCAGATTCTGTTTTCTCTTTCTGAATGGTATCCTTTGAAACACTTTTTTTTCTAATTTTGAAGAAGTCAAATTTATCTGTATTTTCTTTTGTCATTAGAGCTTTTGATGTCATGTCTATGAAGGCTATGCCAAACTCTAGATTGGAAAGATTTAGTCTTGTATTTTCTCTTAGGTACATTAGAGTTTTAACTCTTACATTTAGGTGTATGATTTCTTTTCAGTTAATTTTTGGGTATAGTGTGATGAAGGGGTCCAACTTCACTCTTTTGCAAGTGGATATTCAGTTGTTTCCACACCCTTTTGTTGCAAAGACTATTCTTTCCCCCATTCAATTGTCTTGGCATACTGAACATAAATGTAAGGGTTTATTTTTAGATTTAATTCTATTTCATTGACCTATATGTCTATATTTATGCCAGTAGCACATTGTTTTGATTACTGTAGCTTTGTAGTAAGTTTCAAATTGGGCTGTGTGAAACCTCCAACTCTCTCTCATTTCTTTTTATACAAAGGAAATTATAGTTTTGGGCAGTTGGATCATTTTGGAATTTGTTTAGAGCTAATTCACAATTAAGGCCTCGGTCACTCTTTCTCCATCATAACTTATAACAGGCAATACAATGAGAATCTGTCTTCCTGGGTTCCAGTCCTAGGCCTGCTTCTCAATAGCAAAGCAAACTTTCACAGAGCATTTGCCTTTTCATTTACTAGCAATTAACGTATTGTATTGGGACATTACTAATACTTCTAGGAATCTATAAAAAAAATGATTGCATTATGATCGGTAGGTTTATAATTTAAAGAGACTTCTGCCAATAGTTTTTGACATCTTTTTATGCTATACCCAAGATAAGGTGGCCTGGAACCCTATTTACTTTTTCTCTGGTGCTTTGGCCTATGGGATATCGGATGCCTTATTTCATGCTAAGCTGCCTAATTTCTGTTCACTGTATGACAGTCTTTTTCAGCAAGTGATAGATTTATTGCATATTGAATTCAGACTGACCCTTTCCAAATGAAGCACCATTTGACACCAGTGTCTAATATTAGTATACCAGTACATTGTCATGTCACAAAGGTGCCAGGCTGGACAATCAGCTTTAGCATGCAAGTATTCAAGAAAACATGGCTCTTAGTGGTCAAGAGAACTCTGAAATGGGAAGAGGAAGCTACTAATTCTACTGATTTAACTTCATAGTTTTCTTTAAGTCTTGGGGCTTTTCAACCTTAAAATGACACTATTTGCATATGTAAATTTCACCTGTGTTTACACTTGGATTTCTGTTTATTTACATGTAATCACCCTTCTGGTATCTCCTAAGGATGTCTAATAAGGAGGTAGCAGGCTTAGAAAAGGGATACCTGAGCTCCAATTCGAAATTGGTTCTTTTCCTGAAATGTAAAGTCTCTAATCTCCCCACTTCCCTGGGACATTGTGTGTGTGCATGTGTGTACACACACGTTTGAATTCTATTTTGATTTGGTTTTTCCCTGTTCTGTTTGTTTTTGTGGAAAACCTGGAAGGTGCTGAGAGTCACTCCTGGATGGACAGTGGGGAACAAAAAGAACATGCTGGGAGCAGAAACCCACAAACAGAAACTGACAACTTCCCCTTCCTGAAACCTCATACAACCTGAGGTGTTTGAAATTTTTCAGGTCATAGAAAAGGGAGCAGGCCTTTTCAACAGGAGCCCAAAGGCTTTGAGGCCATAGCTCCAAAACGGTTTTATTGTGGGAGAGGTCAGTGGCCATCTTATTTAGAAGTGCTGTATCACCAGAATCTAAGGCAGTGTCTGGTTAATTATAGAAACTCCACAAATAGAATTTTTTAATGAATGAAACTATCTCCTTCATAATCAGAGTTTTTTGTTTTTTGTTTCACATATAGAGTGCAAGATGCAATAAAGCTTTAATTCTCTAGAATAGCTGATGTGGTGAGTATAACCTCAGCCCGGGGCCCAGAGTGGCACGTCCAGTCATTTTCCACACTGAGAGTGGAAAAAACTGAGCTGAATGGAAGAGGCTATTGGCAGGGCTCAACATTTCACAAGTTAGAAAGGAGATAGAATCGGGGCTTTGGGGCAGGAAAGAAAAGATTGACAAGGAAACCCCAAGGCCAAACCAAAGAATGGGATAAACAAGCTCAGTTTCAGCAGGACTGAGAGCCAGAAATGTTTCAAGGCAAAGTAGGATAGCAAGGAGAGCAGGGAGTGGCATCCCAAGCAAGGTGTCAATGAGGCTTGACAACAAGAGATGGTGTTGTCACATCCACTGCAGAATCTGCTTGTCCCTGGCAGGGCTGAGTGTGGGTGATCATGTGCTTGGTACCTCTGCCCCTTACAGTATAAAACCCCCTCTCCATAGTTGATAAGTATGTTCCAGGTGTTCTAGGCACCTTATATGAAGCATGCCTTTTAATCTTCCTAAGAGCCAGATAAGGGATAAGGCCTCCATGTCCCCATTTTAAAGAGGGGTAAATTGATGCTCAGAAAGTTATCATCTGTCTCAGACCTCAGAATGGAGGTAGCAGTGAAATCTGAGCCTGAGTCTTTCTGACTAGAGCCCCTTTCCAACCCTGCTGCTGTCTGCCTCTTCCTGGCATTGTGGTAATGGCTACCTGTGACCAGGTAGGAGTGGGGACTGGTGTACCATGTGGCAAAGTGGATTGGACCTTGGCTCTAATTCTGCAATCTCCTGCTACATGACTTGGAAGAGTCTGCCTAACTTCCATGAGTATCAGTTACTTCTGTTAAATGGAAGTGACAGCAGGATATGGGACACCAGAGTGTCTCTGTCATGATTAACATAATTATGTACATCGCAGAATGTAAATATCTGCACAGGCTGAAAGCTCCATCAATGTTAATGTTATTATTATTATTGCTATTGACATATTGTTATTGTTATGTTCATGAATTGTTATTAGGACTGAGCCTGGAAGGAGGCAAGGGCTGATGTTGGGTCTGTATTCTCAGATCAGTAGACTCACAATATTGCATGTACTTCACTGTTGCTTTGAGGGATGAGGCTGTTTTTGCAGAGAAAGAGATTTCCTTTCTCTGGGTCCCTGTGAGGGGAGGGTGTGGCAGGAGCTGGTGGACCCTGTTCACTGTATACTGTAAATATACAGTGCTCTGTCCTCATGGAGGAGGCTGTGGATTCAGCCTCCTACTTGGAAGCCAGGTTCATGCATCCAAAAGAACTTTATATGGTTTAGACCCCAGGTGGTGGGTCAAAGATGACCTTCAAACCTCCTTATTAAAGGCCAAGGCCACTTTGTCCTTGTTTCTTCCTGGGTGTCCCCTTGCTCAACCTATTAGGATAAGAACTGAATTCCTCCCAGAAAACAGGTAAATGGGAAACACTAACAGCTCCAGGAAAGAAGGAAAAGGAGAAGAAGGAGGGACAGAATTGATTCTGAGTAGAGATGGCAGGCTGCTTTGGCAGAATGCTTTGAATTATCTATTTCATTCTATGCTGAGATTTACTCTCTGTGATTTTACTGTAAAAGGACTCAGCTGCCTGTACAACTAGCTTTAAATATTAGTCCAGGTCCCCAAATTTGATGGCTGAAATGGGGTGGAGAAAGGGAGAGTGAAACAAAGATAGAGAAAAATTTCATCCTGACTGCACCCTTGGGGCTTACTACCCACCCATGACTGGATGTCTACCTGGATGTAAGCATGGAAGCAAGCAGAAGAGTTTGTTTGGGCTGGATTTTGGGGGTCAGCATTGACTCAGGGTAAATTCTTGAACATCATTGCTTGATACATAGTAGAATGAATTAATAGAGGGATGCTTAATTCTGTTTTTCACTGCTCAGAATGATGATTATGACTTTCACTAGGAAGAAAAATAGAGAAACTCTCCTCCTTACAAACCTTTATCTTAAGAACTTTGATAAATATGAAATCCTGGTGAGATGTGCATAAACATTACATCTGGGATGACCACCCGACATACTTTGAAATATCTTATCCATGTAAACTCATCTGTCTTTACCTTTTTTCCCTTTTCTTTGGATAAATATGAATAAAGCTTGTTGGGGACCCAAATGCCAATACCCTGCTGTTTTGGGCTCTTTTCCTTACATTTGGAGGATCTCTGGTTTCCTCGGTATGGTGGTTGTCCTCAGGAGCCCCACTATTGGGGAGTAGTATCTACTTTGGCAGTCTATGAAATCCTGCTGAGATGTGCATAAACATTACATCTGGGATGACCACCCGACATACTTTGAAATATCTTAGCCATGTAAACTCATCTGTCTTTACCTTTTTTCCCTTTTCTTTGAGGTCTTTTTCCAGTTGCATTCTACTTGGTGCTTGGTAGTAATCCCTTAGTACCAGGAAGGCTCCTCCCCAGAAGTCATGTCCCATGCTGGGGAGAAGGTAATGCATTTATATGCTGAGTTTGGCTTAGAGAGAGGCCACATTTGAGAAACAAGGAGGATCTCAGGAGGTAACTCTTAGGCACCCTACAACACTAGGCTAAGTTTCAATTTCAAGAGCATAGGTTCATAAGCATAGTCATCAATATAAAAAGCCCATCAATGGACCATCCTCCTTTGATAGTCATTGCACCTGTACTTGGGGATTACTGCTGTTCCATTAGAGAATGTGGCAGAGCTCTCCAGGATGGGAATTCAATATTCTTTTGCTTATTGAAGAAATACATTCCAAATCTCATTCCTTAGTAATCTACATGGATTGTGTGAGGCTTTTATTTGACCACATCATTAGAGCAACTTGGCTTGAGTCCCTGCCCCTCCACCCTTTGTGGGCTATATAAATGGATGCTCAATCAAAGACAGGGAAGTAAATACATGTAGAGGGGAACACAGAGAATTTAGTTTTGGATGCTGGAGTCCCAGGGAGACAGACAAGCTGTTCACCTGATAGTTCGCAGCTGAAGAGACCAGTGCTCTGAACAGCTGAGAAAGCCCAGAAAGAAACGTGCCCCAGGGAGGAGAGACGAGCATTATGCTAGCCTACAGCTGAGATCAGAAGAAGTGGGGACCACAGAGGCTTAGGAGGAAGGGGAAGGCTGTTGAGTTTATCAGGCTGAATCCTTGCAGAGACAGGCAGCCATCTTGCTCCACCATGTGGCAACAGACTTTGGTGAGGGAAGCAACTTATGCTTCATTGTTTTTTTTTGTTTTTTTTTTTTTTTTTTCCTTTCAGGCTGCAGCACTCCCTTTGGTGTCTCTTGTAATTCTGGTCTTTGATAACATATTCTCTCAGTTTTTGTTAATCTGTGGAAACTTTAAACTCACCCTCATTTTGAAGGCCAGTTGTGCCAGATACAGAATTTGTGGCTGGCAGTTTTTCTATTCCAATATCTTAAATACATCATACCAATTTTTTATTGCTTCCATGGTTTCTGATGAGAGTTGAACACTTAATCTTATTGAGTTTCCTTTGTATGTGTTGGTTTGCTATTCTCTTGCTGCTTTCAGAATCATCTCTTTATCTCAGATATTTGTCATTCTGAATAGTAGGTCTCTCATAGTAGTTCTATTTGAATTTATTCTGTTTGTGATTCATTGTCCTTCTTGGATATTCAAATTATGTCTTTCATAAGGGTTTCGAAGTTTTTGGTCATTATTTCCTTAAATATTGTTTCTACCCTTTTCCACTCGCTTCTCCATCCGGGACTGTGAAATAGTGTATTGTTTGTTTCACATTTTCATTCAATTTCTTGAGACCTTGTTATTTTTTTTCCATTCTTTTCTCTTTTGGTTTTCCTGTCTTTTCCAGTTTGGATGTTCTGTCTGTGATACCATTAATTCCATATATCATCAATTCAAACCTGCTTTTATGTGCCTCTAATGTATTTATTTATTTATTATAAAGACACTTTAGATTATATGTGTTGCATAAAGGATATAGGGACTTTTCATATTCCCCACTCCCCTCCCCCTCTCACACTTTTACACATTAATGTATTTTTAATCTCATCCACTGTGTCTTTCACTCCCATAAACTCTGTTACTTTTCTTTGCAGCCTTTCAAATTTATCTTTATACTCATGCAGCATCTTAATTAATATACTTTTCTCTTTTGTCATATTTTCTTTCAATTCTTTGAATTAATTTAGTTTATTTGTGTGAATATTGTTGATTAGTTGCTTAAATCCTGTATATCTTTTAGATATTTGGCTTGATCCTTCAGCTAGGCTATTTATTCCTGTTTCAGAGCATGGCTTGCAATTTTTTTGCTGATGTCTATCCATTTGAATATAATGATGAATTTACTCTCATTGTAAATTTTTTTTCTTGCCTAGTTTTTTTTCCCACTGATCTTTGACTTTTGGTTCAAGTTTTTCTTTCTTGAAATTTTCCCATCTTAAGTTATCAAAATCAGACCACAGAATCACTAATGGGGTGCATATTTTTTCTGAAGTTGATTAAGGAGACCTAAAACCCAATTTTCTCCTTACAACTTCCTGAATGGCCAGAAAATGGCACTCACTGACCAACCATTCCACATGGTAGTTCCTTTAAACTCTGTTTCCAGTGTTTCTGATCTGGCCAGAGCCAAGATTCCAAGTGGGCTCTGCTGGCCAGATTCTCTGAAAGGAAGCCTTCTGACTCACACTCTTTCTTCCTATATAACAACTAACAGATAGGAAGATGTCTATAACACTCTTAGTTGAATGCAGTTAGCCAGGAGTGTTATCCAGGCTTATGTTCAGAGGTTGGGGGATGCCAGGGCAGTTTGTTGTTTCAGGTTCTTTGTCTCTTTATCCCTCATCTTCTTGGGAGATGTGTAGCACTCTGCTGGTTTGCTGACTTCCAAAGCAGGTCCCTCAGAAAGCTTTTGGTCCTTTATCAATTTTCTTGTGAGAGTTAAGCCCTGCCTTCCTACTCTGATACCATCTTCTCTTGTCATCCCATTTTGAACACCCTTATATATAGCCTGAAGAACAAAATTGTAGAGCAAGCTCTGAGGAGGAGAAAACAGAAGTTCTCATACTAAT
>JAKSZT010029606.1:22949-39250 GCA_026826555.1 Tolypeutes matacus | reverse complement strand
TCAGATTCCCTCATTTATTGTGTGATTATCCACCCATCGTGACCATGGTGGACCATTCTGGTGGAATTTTTATTAGGATTGTGTCGAATCTGTATATCAATTTGAGTAGAATTAACATCTTAATGATATTTAGTCTTTCATTCCATAAGCATGGAATGTTCCTCCAATTATTTAGGTCTTTTTTTGATATCTTTTAACAATGAGTTGTATATTTCTAAATACAAGTGCTTTACATAGCTGGTTAAATTTATTCCTGAATATTTGGGTTTTATCTGTCATATATTATTTTCACCACTCTTTTGACACTTTTAGTTACTTTTATTGATGTAATCTTCATTTCTAGACTCTGTTCCAAGCCTCTCTCTCCTGTCTTTTCTTTCCCGCAAAGCAGGTCTCTTGGTTACAAACACTCTCAGTTTCTGTTTATCTGTGAATATTCTAATCTCACCCTCATTTTTGAAAGACAATCTTGCCAGATATAAGATTCTTGGCTGGAAGTCTTTCTCCCGCAGTATCTTAAATATATCATACCACTGTCATCATGCCTCCATGGTTTCTGGTGAGAAATCACCACCTAATCTTATTGGGTATCTCTTATATGTTATGCACTGCTTTTCTCTTGCTGCTCTCAGAATATTCTCTTTGTCTTTGGCATTTGACATTGTGATTAGTATATGTCTCAGAGTTGGTCTATTCAGATTTTTTTTTTAATGGGAGTGCATCATGCTTCTTAGACATATATATCTATGTCCTTCAACAGGATTGGGAAATTTTTTACCATTATTTCTTCAAATATTCCTTCTGTCCCTTTTCCCTTCTCTTCTTCTAGGACACCCATGACATGTATGTTTGCACATCTCTTGCTGTCCTTTAGTTCCCTGAGACCTTGTTCAAGTTTTTCCCATCTTTTCTTCATCTTTTCTTTTGCATGTTCACTTTCAGAGGCCATTTCTTCAAGTTCACCAATACTTTCTTCTCCCTCTTCAAATCTGCTATTATATGATTCCAATGAATTTTTTATTTCATTTATTGCACCTTTCATTCCCATAAGATCTGCTATATTTCTATGTATGTTTTCAAATTTTTCTTTGTGTTCATCCATGTATTCTTAATATCCTTAATTTCTTTAGCCATCTCATTGAATTTATTAAGGAGATTTGTTTGAACATCTATGATTAGTTGTCTCAACTCCTTTATGTCATCTAGAAGCTTAACTTGTTCCTTTAACTGGGCCATATTTACCTGTTTCTTGGCAAGGATTGTAATTTTTTATTGGTGTCTTGGCATCTTGCTTACTAGAGTATATATTGTGGGTGCAGTTTTTCTTTTTAGTTTAGGGATTCTTACCCTTTCTCCCTTGCAGGTTGTGAAGTAGGAGCCAAGGAAGAAGTTGGTGGTATAAGCTGTGGACGCTCAAGCTACCTTCATTGCCCAGAGGACAAATGAAGCTTCTCCCAACTTTCTCTTTTGCCAGGGGTAGGGACAGAGCCACAGCTATGTGGAATAATCCAAGTCATGCAGGCCTAGACTGTAGTTGCCCAGAGACACTGATGAAGCTTCACACCCCGTTCTCCTCTGCTTGGAGCAGGGATGGAGTTGCAGGTGTGGGCAGCAATCTATGTAGTGCAGGTCCAAGATGACCAGAGTTACCCAGTAAGATTTTCAGTTATTCAGTCTGTGCCAGCTAAGTGTCCCTGCAGTTAACAGGATAGGCTGGTGCAGGGCCCATCAGCTTCCTCCCTGCTATAAGTGGAGCTGAAGCCTAGGCTAGGGCTGCAGGACAATCAAGGTAAAAGAATCTGGTCTCTACCATCACCGTGATTTTCATTCAGCTCGGCTTCCCCTCATGCTGGGGGTGGAGTCAAAATGGCCGCTATTGGCCTCCTTCTGACTTGAACAGGCTCAAACTTTAGCTCTTCTTAGGGTTATACTTTAGCCAGCTGAATTTGCTAATCAGTAGCTGAAATCGGTGGCCAACTATCTCTTCCTCCCCTGTTTTTGGGAAATGGAGCTTCCAATTCCTGCCACAGAATAGCTCCTGGAGTGGCTTGTGCTGCCAAAGTAAGATGATCATGGGCCTCCCATGTGTGGCTTGTAATTTCCCAGAGAGGCTGGCACAGCTCCCCTCAGATTCCTCTCTCCCCAAGTTGGGCCTGGGGCTTAGACTAGAGCATCAGTCTGATCTAGATGGAAAAGAGCTGGTCTGCACCAGCACTGTGATTTTCAGTCAGCCCCACTTCCCTTCATGTCAGGCGCAGAGTTAAGATGGTGACCACCGGCCTCTTTCTGACCTGGAGAGTTTCCAACTTTAGCTGTTCTTAGGATTATACTTTAGTCCACCAAATGTACTAATCAGTAGCTGAAGTTGGTGCCCAATCATCTCTTCCTCCCCCATTTTGGGAAGTGGAGCTTTCAACTCCAGCTGTGGAACAGCTCCTGAGGCAGCTTGTGCCTCCAGTGGAGGATGGGCACCGGGCTCCATTGCATGGAGTGCTCTACTTATGAATCTTCTCTGCAGATGGGCAGTCTCCTCCTTCCATTCTTTCAAGGATGCTGCAGGATGCACTTCTGGTCTCCTGGAGCTCCCAAACAAGTGCTCCAGACAGCTTTGGGTGGTCACCAACTGCCCTGTAGCAGGAGCTGATTCTAGGAGCTCTTCACTCTGCCACCATCTTGCTGGTTGTTAAAATAATTTTTGTATTTTTGTAACTATTTTATAAGTGTTTGATATTCTTTATTGAGTTTTTCATCCAATTGCATTCTTGACATCATATTCAAATATTATTCAAATACTATTCACACGTTGTTGGTTTTCTTTAACTTTCACATTTACAGCTAATCTGGTGCTAAATCAAATGCTGCATCTTTTCTGATTATTATATATTTACTTTTCTCTCTGAGACTGTGTTTATTTCTTTTCTTCTCTATGAAAGGATCGTGCACATTTTAAGTTCCATGAGGTTTGAACTAAGAGGTTTTGTTTCAATAGTTACATTTCTCAAAGTAAAGGTTTTCCTTCTAAATCTTTAAAAATAATTTTTATAATGAATAAGTATTTTACTGTAATAGAAATCACTCTTACAAAAAAGTAATTGTCATGCATTAATTAATCTTTAATCTCTTCTGTTGTTCTGTTGTCTTGAATTAGTATGTTTAATTTTCTTTCTTTTTTTACTAACCATATTCTATAGTTTACATTATGGTCTACACTTTGTGCTGTACAGTTCTATAGGCTTTGACAAAGTTTAATGTCATATATCCATCATTACAGTATCATACTGAAAAGTTTCACTGCCTTAAATGCTCTGTACTCCAGCTATTCATCCCTCCCTCTCCTCTCTGAACCCCTGACAAGCACTCTCTTTATATGAATGTTATATGTTACTTCTTTAACACAAGATAATAACTACAAAAACAATACATGATATATTGCATGTTTTGTCACTCAGGTATTTTATATAATTATATAACTTCTGCTTAAAATTTTTTACCCTCCTTTTCTAATTTTTCTGAATGTTACATTTTATCAGTTACCTCTTTTTTAGAATCAAGTTTCTTTATTCTATCAAACTTCTGCTTAAATTTTTTTATCCTCCTTTTCTAATTTTTCTGAATGTTACATTTTATCAGTTATACATATTTATCAGGCTAATACTTTCCTTAATTAATCTATTGAAATGGCTCTCTCCTGGTAGCTTCACTCATGTGGTATAAAAAGAAAGTGTAAGTGGGCATTAGTGAGCTGAATACTTCATATTTCTGAACTTCTGGTTCTTCAAATTTGTTTCATATTTTCCCGGTTAAGATCTTCTCTTTAACATCTTTTATATGTTTTTGCCTATGTTATCATAATTACATGTGTAGGTTATTATATTTTATTTTGTTTTTGTATATGAAATCAAATGGAAGAATATGTTTTTCTTATGACTATAATACTGATATTAATATGCATATTATTATCTCCATTTTCTTCTGGTTATGATTTTCAGATTATAGCACTCCTAATTCAGTGCAATTTTATGTCTTTATCTTTTCATTTTCAGCTGGTTAACTTTTATTGTCTTTAGTTTAATAAATATTCTCCATAATATTTTCCTTTCCTACATTTGATTTATTTCAAATATCGTATTTGTAAAGTTTGACAATTTTTTCTCCTTGTTTCCCTATGCACACTTTTCCCTCTCTCTCTCTGTATGTGTATGTGTATATGTATATTTAAAAATGCCATACATTTCCAAAGAGAAATTCAACGTATTTGTGTTTTTATAGTTATTATTGATTCCTTAATGTGACATACAAAATGTGCTGTTCATAACTTTAAAATTACTAAAAATTTCTCAAAAATGTTTTGTATTTTTCTCATATTTCTTTAAAATGTTAATTTATTTCTATTTTAGAGCTAATTTCAGGAAGAAATATTTACATGTATTAAAGATGAAAGAATTGTAGAGTGAACACAGGTATACAAACGGATTTAGTTCATGTTGTACTATGAGCACTTTACTATGTTTGTTCTATCATATATCTATTCCACATCCATGCTTCTTTATATCAACCCAAATGTCTTTTATTTTCCTTTCTAAACTTTACACTTCAATGTATTTTGAAAAAAAATCAACACTCTACATCTCGAACATTTGAGTTGCTTAATTATTATTTAAGTATTGTTCTTTTGTTTTTTGACAGCATTTACTGTAAGAAACATGAAATTTAAATCATTCTATTCAAGAATTTTTTAAAAGTTTAAAACTCTTGTAATGCAAAAGCTTACAAAGTATAGCATATCTCCATAATACTATTCTTAATAAATCATCACTTCTCTCTCTTTCCAAGTTACAACTATTAGTCTATCCATTTATTCATTTATTTTACATAGGTTCAATTTTCCTGCTCTAATCTTTATATCAATTATATCATTCAATGGTCAACCTTTTGATCAAGCTTTTTTTCAAACCTGAAGTGTTTCTTGAGATCCATGTTAATGGATCTACTCGTAGTTTCTTTGTCTGAAATTGTGAGTAATAGATATTTTAAACATTTCACTCCTTGGTTATCAATTTTCCTTTGAGAATAACTGCCATATCCCTAATTTAGTTCTTAAGTATAAAACTTCTATGGACACTTTTGTACAAGATCCTTTGGATGTATGTTTTAATTTCATTGAATAAATAATAGAGACTGAAATTGCTGGCTCATATGATATGTTAAAATTAGCTTTATAACAATAGGAAATTCCTACAACCATGAGCATATGCCAAAGACAAGACACAGACTCAGAAAAGACGGAAAATAGCCAGTGATTTATCTAATGCTGATCTTCTTGGTAAGAAATTTGCATAGACTGAATGAAAGGTTTAAAGAATTAAAAAAAATAAAGTATGAAAATGTACAATGTGTAATAAAAGCTCACAACACACAAAAAAGTAAATATTTCATCCAAAAAAGAAGAATACAAAACACCAGAAATAATCAACAAAGTAACAAAGAAGAGAAATCTTTGGACATACCAGACAAATACTAAAAGAAAGGGGGCTTCAAAGACAACTTACAAAGCACCTGAAAAAAAGACCTTGGACAAAAGGGAAAATATTAAATACAAATGAGTTTATTTACGCTGAGATATTTCAAAGTGAATCAGGATTCTATTCCAGAGGTTATGCTTATGTGTGTCTCAACAGGATCTCCTTGAATGGGACAGTAAATTGTGCCTCATCTGGGCTCCTGAGGGCTCTAGAGACATTGAGTTATTTTAAGCAGGGCAGAAAATCTCAGCAATTGGGCACTTTGTCAGAGGGCCTTACTTTGGAATTTATGTTCCCAAGTGTAACAGAGTTGGACTCCTTTTTGCTTTCTCTACATACGGCTCTTCTGTTTCTTTTATTTGAACCTATAATTAGCACTATACTTGTTAAGTATGTGCCCCAGAGATTTAAATCTTTGGTCTGTTCATGTGCCAGTTGAGCCCTGAATTTCAGCAGCATTAAAAAACCTACTCTCCAGTTCATTGGACTCTCCAAGGACAACTAACAAGGAAATGATGATGGACAATGCCCACCCCAAGGAACAAAGCATGTCTGCAACTGCAAGCAAGATAATTCCATTCATCTACAATGTGGGATCTAAGCACCCTCTCATTTAGAAGCAAAGTGAGCATTACAATCCCACAATTCTCAAGATTGGGGAATAAAAAAATATTGAAGTAGACTTATTATTATTCTATTATAGACTTATTATTCTAGAAATGGAAAAACTATTATCATTGACATAAAAGAGTGACCACAAGAGGTTCTGAAGGGAGGAAAAGGGTAGAATAGTTGTAACGTGTGGGCATTTTGGAGACATTGGAATTATCCTGCATGACTTTGCAATGACAGATACAAGCTATTATATATTTGCTATAACCTATAAAATTTTGCAGGTAAAGTGTAAACTATAATGTAAAGTATAGACCATGGTTAGTAGCAAAGTTTCAATATGTGTTCATCAATTGTAACAAATGTACCACCCTAATGAAAGATGTTAATGTAGGGATGTGTGGAAAGGGAAGGGCTGGGGCATATGAGAATCCCCAATATTTTTATGTAACATTTATGCAATCTTAAGCTTCTTCAAAAATTAAAAAAAAATTAAAATAAGTTCAAAATACTTAAAATATTCAGAAAAAAAACACGAGGTTTCAGGATATGAAGAATGAACAAAATGAGTAAGATGCAAATAGAAAACTGGAGTTGAATACCAAAATAACAGAAATAAATTGTCTCCAGAGGGTACCAGCAGCACAATAGTTTGGCAGAATAATGAATTGGTTAGGTGGAATGTAAGAAAAATAAAGTGATTTTGGGTGAAGAACCAAAAAAAATTTTAATGAAAAAGAACTGAAAAGAGCCCATGAGACTTATGAACATACTGAAAGTAAGCATACAATATACACATTGTAGGAGATGCAGAAGGTAGAAAAAGAGAAAGGGGCAGCATGAATACTCAAAGAAATAATGGCAGAGAAATCCAAATCCACTAATTTAATGAAAGTCCTCTGTATACACCTTCAAGGAGCCCAAAGAACCCCATACAAGATAAAATCATAGAGGAATGTACTCCAAGTAAATAACAGTTAATCAGAACAAAGTCCAGGATGATTTATGAGGTCCATGACCACAGTATTAGTATGAGAACTTCTGTTTTCTCCTCCTCAGAGCTTGCTCTACAGTTTTGTTTTTCAGGCTATATATAAGGGTGTTCAAAATGGGATGACAAGAGAAGATGGTATCAGAGTAGGAAGGCAGGGCTTAACTCTCACAAGAAAATTGATAAAGGACCAAAAGCTTTCTGAGGGACCTGCTTTGGAAGTCAGCAAACCAGAAGAGTGCTACACATCTCCCAAGAAGATGAGGGACAAAGAGACAAAGAACCTGAAACAACAAAAGTGAGTTATCAAACTGCCCTGGCATCCCCCAACCTCTGAACATAAGCCTGGATAACACTCCTGGCTAACTGCATTCAACTAAGAGTGTTATAGACATCTTCCTATCTGTTAGTTGTTATATAGGAAGAAAGAGTGTGAGTCAGAAGGCTTCCTTTCAGAGAATCTGGCCAGCAGAGCCCACTTGGAATCTTGGCTCTGGCCAGATCAGAAACACTGGAAACAGAGTTTAAAGGAAATACCATGTGGAATGGTTGGTCAATGAGTGCCATTTTCTGGCCATTCAGGAAGTTGTAAGGAGAAAATTGGGTTTTAGGTCTCCTTAATCAACTTCAGAAAAAATGTGCACCCCATTAGTAATTCTGTGTATGATTTTGATAACTTAAGATGGGAAAATTTCAAGAAAGAAAAACTTGAACCAAAAGTCAAAGATCAGTGGGAAAAAAAACTAGGCAAGAAAAAAAATTTACAATGAGAGTAAATTCATCATTATATTCAAATGGATAGACATCAGCAAAAAAATTGCAAGCCATGCTCTGAAACAGGAATAAATAGCCTAGCTGAAGGATCAAGCCAAATATCTAAAAGACATACAGGATTTAAGCAACTAATCAACAATATTCACACAAATAAACTAAATTAATTCAAAGAATTGAAAGAAAATATGACAAAAGAGAAAAGTATATTAATTAAGATGCTGCATGAGTATAAAGATAAATTTGAAAGGCTGCAAAGAAAAGTAACAGAGTTTATGGGAGTGAAAGACACAGTGGATGAGATTAAAAATACATTAATGTGTAAAAGTGTGAGAGGGGGAGGGGAGTGGGGAATATGAAAATTCCCTATATCCTTTATGCAACACTTATATAATCTAAAGTGTCTTTATAATAAATAAATAAATAAATACATTAGAGGCACATAAAAGCAGGTTTGAATTGATGATATATGGAATTAATGGTATCACAGACAGAACATCCAAACTGGAAAAGACAGGAAAACCGAAAGAGAAAAGAATGGAAAAAAATTAACAAGGTCTCAAGAAATTGAATGAAAATGTGAAACAAACAATACACTATTTCACAGTCCCGGATGGAGAAGCGAGTGGAAAAGGGTAGAAACAATATTTAAGGAAATAATGACCAAAAACTTCCAAACCCTTATGAAAGACATAATTTGAATATCCAAGAAGGACAATGAATCACAAACAGAATAAATTCAAATAGAACTACTATGAGAGACCTACTATTCAGAATGACAAATATCTGAGATAAAAAGATGATTCTGAAAGCAGCAAGAGAATAGCAAACCAACACATACAAAGGAAACTCAATAAGATTAAGTGTTCAACTCTCATCAGAAACCATGGAAGCAATAAAAAATTGGTATGATGTATTTAAGATATTGGAATAGAAAAACTGCCAGCCACGAATTCTGTATCTGGCACAACTCGCCTTCAAAATGAGGGTGAGTTTAAAGTTTCCACAGATTGAGAAAACTGAGAGAATATGTTATCAAAGACCAGAATTACAAGAGACACCAAAGGGAGTGCTGCATCCTGAAAGGAAAAAAAAAAAAACAAAACAATGAAGCATAAGTTACTTCCCTCACCAAAGTCTGTTGCCACATGGTGGAGCAAGATGGCTGCCTGTCTCTGCAAGGATTCAGCCTGATAAACTCAACAGCCTTCCCCTTCCTCCTAAGCCTCTGTGGTCCCCACTTCTTCTGATCTCAGCTGTAGGCTAGCATAATGCTCGTCTCCCTCCCTGGGGCACGTTTCTTGCCGGGCTTTCTCAGCTGTTCAGAGCACTGGTCTCTTCAGCTGCGAACTATCAGGTGAACAGCTTGTCTGTCTCCCTGGGACTCCAGCATCCAAAACTAAATTCTCTGTGTTCCCCTCTACATGTATTTACTTCCCTGTCTTTGATTGAGCATCCATTTATATAGCCCACAAAGGGTGGAGGGGCAGGGACTCAAGCCAAGTTGCTCTAATGATTTGGTCAAATAAAAGCCTCACACAATCCATGTAGATTACTAAGGAATGAGATTTGGAATGTATTTCTTCAATAAGCAAAAGAATATTGAATTCCCATCCTGGAGAGCTCTGCCACATTCTCTAATGGAACAGCAGTAATCCCCAAGTACAGGTGCAATGACTATCAAAGGAGGATGGTCCATTGATGGGCCTTTGATATTGATGACTATGCTTATGAACCTATGCTCTTGAAATTGAAACTTAGCCTAGTGTTGTAGGGTGCCTAAGAGTTACCTCCTGAGATCCTCCTTGTTGCTCAAATGTGGCCTCTCTCTAAGCCAAACTCAGCATATAAATGCATTACCTTCTCCCCAGCATGGGACATGACTTCTGGGGAGGAGCCTTCCTGGTACTGAGGGATTACTACCAAGCACCAAGTAGAATGCTACTGGAAAAAGACCTCAAAGAAAAGGGAAAAAAGGTAAAGACAGATGAGTTTACATGGCTAAGATATTTCAAAGTAAGTCGGGTGGTCATCCCAGATGTAATGTTTATGCACATCTCAGCAGGATTTCATAGACTGCCAAAGTAGATACTACTCCCCAATAGTGGGGCTCCTGAGGACAACCACCATACCGAGGAAACCAGAGATCCTCCAAATGTAAGGAAAAGAGCCCAAAACAGCAGGGTATTGGCATTTGGGTCCCCAACAAGCTTTATTCATATTTATCAAAGTTCTTAAGATAAAGGTTTGTAAGGAGGAGAATTTCTCTATTTTTCTTCCTAGTGAAAGTCATAATCATCATTCTGAGCAGTGAAAAACAGAATTAAGCATCCCTCTATTAATTCATTCTACTATGTATCAAGCAACGATGTTCAAGAATTTACCCTGAGTCAATGCTGACCCCCAAAATCCAGCCCAAACAAACTCTTCTGCTTGCTTCCATGCTTACATCCAGGTAGACATCCAGTCATGGGTGGGTAGTAAGCCCCAAGGGTGCAGTCAGGATGAAAATTTTCTCTATCTTTGTTTCACTCTCCCTTTCTCCACCCCATTTCAGCCATCAAATTTGGGGACCTGGACTAATATTTAAATCTAGTTGTACATGCAGCTGAGTCCTTTTACAGTAAAATCACAGAGAGTAAATCTCAGCATAGAATGAAATAGATAATTCAAAGCATTCTGCCAAAGCAGCCTGCCATCTCTACTCAGAATCAATTCTGTCCCTCCTCCTTCTCCTTTTCCTTCTTTCCTGGAGCTGTTAGTGTTTCCCATTTACCTGTTTTCTGGGAGGAATTCAGTTCTTATCCTAACAGGTTGAGCAAGGGGACACCCAGGAAGAAACAAGGACAAAGTGGCCTTGGCCTTTAATTAGGAGGTTTGAAGGTCATCTTTGACCCACCACCTGGGGTTTAAACCATATAAAGTTCTTTTGGATGCATGAACCTGGCTTCCAAGTAGGAGGCTGAATCCACATCCTCCTCCATGAGGACAGAGCACTGTATATTTACAGTATACAGTGAACAGGGTTCACCAGCTCCTGCCACACCCTCCCCTCACAGGGACCCAGAGAAAGGAAATCTCTTTCTCTGCAAAAACAGCCTCATCCCTCAAAGCAACAGTGAAGCACGTGCAATATTGTGAGTCTACTGATCTGAGAATACAGACCCAACATCAGCCCTTGCCTCCTTCCAGGCTCAGTCCTAATAACAATTCATGAACATAACAATATGTCAATAGCAATAATAATAATAACATTAACATTGATGGAGCTTTCAGCCTGTGCAGATATTTACATTCTGCAATGTACATAATTATGTTAATCATGACAGAGGCACTCTGGTGTCCCATATCCTGGTGTCACTTCCATTTAACAGAAGTAACTGATACTCATGGAAGTTAGGCAGACTCTTCCAAGTCATGTAGCAGGAGATTGCAGAATTAGATCCAAGGTCCAATCCACTTTGCCACATGGCACACCAGTCCCCACTCCTACCTGGTCACAGGTAGCCATTACCACAATGCCAGGAAGAGGCAGAAAGCAGCAGGGTTGGAAAGGGGCTCTAGTCAGAAAGACTCAGGCTCAGATTTCACTGCTACCTCCATTCTGAGGTCTGAGACAGATGATAACTTTCTGAGCATCAATTTACCCCTCTTTAAAATGGGGACATGGAGGCCTTATCCCTTATCTGGCTCTTAGGAAGATTAAAAGGCATGCTTCATATAAGGTGCCTAGAACACCTGGAACATACTTATCAACTATGGAGAGGGGGTTTTATGCTGTAAGGGGCAGAGGTACCAAGCACATGATCACCCACACCCAGCCCTGCCAGGGACAAGCAGATTCTGCAGTGGATGTGACAACACCATCTCTTGTTGTCAAGCCTCATTGACACCTTGCTTGGGATGCCACTCCCTGCTCTCCTTGCTATCCTACTTTGCCTTGAAACATTTCTGGCTCTCAGTCCTGCTGAAACTGAGCTTGTTTATCCCATTCTTTGGTTTGGCCTTGGGGTTTCCTTGTCAATCTTTTCTTTCCTGCCCCAAAGCCCCGATTCTATCTCCTTTCTAACTTGTGAAATGTTGAGCCCTGCCAATAGCCTCTTCCATTCAGCTCAGTTTTTTCCACTCTCAGTGTGGAAAATGACTGGACGTGCCACTCTGGGCCCCGGGCTGAGGTTATACTCACCACATCAGCTATTCTAGAGAATTAAAGCTTTATTGCATCTTGCACTCTATATGTGAAACAAAAAACAAAAAACTCTGATTATGAAGGAGATAGTTTCATTCATTAAAAAATTCTATTTGTGGGGTTTCTATAATTAACCAGACACTGCCTTAGATTCTGGTGATACAGCACTTCTAAATAAGATGGCCACTGACCTCTCCCACAATAAAACCGTTTTGGAGCTATGGCCTCAAAGCCTTTGGGCTCCTGTTGAAAAGGCCTGCTCCCTTTTCTATGACCTGAAAAATTTCAAACACCTCAGGTTGTATGAGGTTTCAGGAAGGGGAAGTTGTCAGTTTCTGTTTGTGGGTTTCTGCTCCCAGCATGTTCTTTTTGTTCCCCACTGTCCATCCAGGAGTGACTCTCAGCACCTTCCAGGTTTTCCACAAAAACAAACAGAACAGGGAAAAACCAAATCAAAATAGAATTCAAACGTGTGTGTACACACATGCACACACACAATGTCCCAGGGAAGTGGGGAGATTAGAGACTTTACATTTCAGGAAAAGAACCAATTTCAAATTGGAGCTCAGGTATCCCTTTTCTAAGCCTGCTACCTCCTTATTATGAATCCTTAGGAGATACCAGAAGGGTGATTACATGTAAATAAACAGAAATCCAAGTGTAAACACAGGTGAAATTTACATATGCAAATAGTGTCATTTTAAGGTTGAAAAGCCCCAAGACTTAAAGAAAACTATGAAGTTAAATCAGTAGAATTAGTAGCTTCCTCTTCCCATTTCAGAGTTCTCTTGACCACTAAGAGCCAGGTTTTCTTGAATACTTGCATGCTAAAGCTGATTGTCCAGCCTGGCACCTTTGTGACATGACAATGTACTGGTATACTAATATTAGACACTGGTGTCAAATGGTGCTTCATTTGGAAAGGGTCAGTCTGAATTCAATATGCAATAAATCTATCACTTGCTGAAAAAGACTGTCATACAGTGAACAGAAATTAGGCAGCTTAGCATGAAATAAGGCATCCGATATCCCATAGGTCAAAGCACCAGAGAAAAAGTAAATAGGGTTCCAGGCCACCTTATCTTGGGTATAGCATAAAAAGATGTCAAAAACTATTGGCAGAAGCCTCTTTAAATTATAAACCTACCGATCATAATGCAATCATTTTTTATAGATTCCTAGAAGTATTAGTAATGTCCCAATACAATATGTTAATTGCTAGTAAATGAAAAGGCAAATGCTCTGTGAAAGTTTGCTTTGCTATTGAGAAGCAGGCCTAGGACTGGAACCCAGGAAGACAGATTCTCATTGTATTGCCTGTTATAATTATGATGGAGAAAGAATGACCGAGGCCTTAAATGTGAATTAGCTCTAAACAAATTCCAAAATGATCCAACTGCCCAAAACTATAATTTCCTTTGTATAAAAAGATATGAGAGAGAGTTGGAGGTTTCACACAGCCCAATTTGAAACTTACTACAAAGCTACAGTAATCAAAACAATGTGCTACTGGCATAAATATAGACATATAGGTCAATGAAATAGAATTAAATCTAAAAATAAACCCTTACATTTATGTTCAGTATGCCAAGACAATTGAATGGGGGAAAGAATAGTCTTTGCAACAAAAGGATGTGAAAACAACTGAATATCCACTTGCAAAAGAGTGAAGTTGGACCCCTTCATCACACCATACCCAAAAATTAACTGAAAAGAAATCATACACCTAAATGTAAGAGTTAAAACTCTAATGTACCTAAGAGAAAATACAAGACTAAATCTTTCCAGTCTAGAGTTTGGCATAGCCTTCATAGACATGACATCAAAAGCTCTAATGACAAAAGAAAATACAGATAAATTTGACTTCTTCAAAATTAGAAAAAAGGGTGTTTCAAAGGATACCATTCAGAAAGAGAAAAGAGAATCTGCAGAATAGGAGAATTTATTTTCAAATCTTGTATCTGATAAGACACATATCTAGAATATCAAAGAACACTTACAACTCAATAATAAAAAAACAAAAAATCTAATTTAAAAAAGGACCACGTTTCTGAATAGACATTTCTCCAAAGAAGATATGCAAAGGCCAACAAAGACATAAAAAGATGTTCAACATCATTAGTCATCCAGGATATGCAAATAAAAACCACAATGAGATACCACTTCATACCTACTTGGTGATCCTTGGTCCTCATCACATGGCAATGCACATGGCTGCCTCCCTTGGCTTCTCCCTTCTCATCCAGGTTCTGTTGATATTCAGCTTCTGGCTGCTCCCTCTTTCTGTGGCCTTCTCTATAAGGCCTTCAATAATAGGATTAAGCCCACCCTGATTCAGTTGGGACACACCTTAACTGAATTATCCTCATCAAAACATCCTATTTACAATGGGTTCACACTCACAGGAATGTATTAAATTTAAGCACATGTTTTTCTGGGGTATATAGCTCCACGCCAGTACAGAGAGTTACTGCTCATGGGCGCAGAGTTTCTTTTTTGTATGATCAAAATGTTGTAAACTTGATTTTGGTGATGATTACACAAATGTGAATATATTAAAAAACCATTTAATTGTAAACTTTAAATGGGTAATTTGTGTGGTATATCAATTATTTTTTAATAAAGCAGTTTAAAAAAGACATGAGATAATAACATAGACATAACAGCTTTTATGTCTTAGACTCAGTATAGACATGCTTTATTAATAGGCCCAAATTGTAATTATAACAACTTTTCATGGCAGTAGAAAGGTCAATCAGTGTTAACTGCCATTTAGCAGACACAGAGGGGCATGAAACTTCTGCAATGCTGCATGCCTCTGAGCTGCATGGATATCTGATTCCTATTTCTTAAAGCATCTGAATTTAAAAGAAAAAAAATGTGGTCACATCCATACGTCCTGATAATTTTTCCCATGAGGTCATTGTGTTTGCTAAACTGAATTTGCAGTATAGCAATTAATTTTTGCTTGATTGTACCATGAACTGCTGTTTATTCCTCCAAATGAGACTGATTGATGAATGCTGCAAGATGGCACTGGCATTTGACAGGTTTGTTAGCTCAATTGGACTCTCTCTTCCTGTCAACTGACACCAGGCCTAGTGAGATTAGCACCACCACACAACAGGATTTAAACCAACCTGCCAAACTGAGGGTCTCAGCCTAGGCCCCAAATTAGAATTTCAGATCTGAAAATAGCCTTAACATTTACTTAATCTATAGCTCTCATTTTGTGGATGCAGAATCAAAGCTGATAGACATGATGAAACTTGTAACTAATGATACAGAGCTGGCCAGTAGCAGAATTAGTATTGGTACACCCCCCTTGGTCCTCAGTTAAGTATTCATTCCACCCACCCACAGTACTGCTCCGGTCTTGAGTAAGTGTGGGCCAGCAGGTGTCTGGCCGGGCTCCTCCAGGGCAGACCCCAGACCTGTGGGACGCTGACTTTACCCAGGGATCCTAAGAGCTAAGTAAAAGATCCCATCCCTACAATTCCCCCATTGGCACCCCCTGGAGGTACTACATTGACTTGCTACAGGCTTATTCACCTGAATTTTTTGGAAAAAGATTAAATGGGTTTTGCTATAATTTAAAACAATATGGCTATTAGCATTTGTGTGTACACAAAAATTATTTTAACAAATAAAAGGGCATTTCCAAAGAACAATTTCCCCATACCACTCCCAGAACAATAACTTTTGCAAGATGAAATGGAGTCACTTTAGGGGACATAAAGGGGAAGAAGCATTCCTTCTCAGGTTTCTTCCCCTACTTCCCCTTCTTCCTGGACCTATCCTGTGTTAGGCAGCTCTTTGTCAGTATGGGTTGGAAATGATTGCATATAGGCTGCATTTCTGCCCTACTGAAATTACCTCCTTGTATGCAATATCCACCTTGAGCTTGCAGATCTCACATGGAAGACAAGGCTTTAACATTCTCCCAAACAGACTCTGCCTATGGTGGTTGAAAAGCTCTTGGAGAGAGTTTTTAAGTTGGGCATTTTGGAGATTTGTCACAAGGTGAAGAGAATCTGTAGGCATCAAGTAAGCTTATCTAAAAGCAGAGGTTTAGTTCCTTATATATATGCTATATCAGCACAAAGACTCTTAGGTTAATTTCCCAAACCCATTTATTTAACTGTGGGATGCTCTTGAGCCACTGCTGCAGAAAGCTGAGAGAAATGACTGAGGGTAATTTCATTTTTTCTTTTTT
>JAKSZT010029606.1:11459-22849 GCA_026826555.1 Tolypeutes matacus | reverse complement strand
TTTCATTTTGTAAAGAGCTCCAATGAGTCTTGTCCAAGGCAGCTCCTTCCATGTTTCCATGGCAACCAGTATCTGTTGTAAAGGAATGAAAAACCCCAACAGTCACATTGTGGACCATGTCTTGTAGGGACACTGGGTGGCAAGAGGCAGAGCAGAGGAGATTTGAAGCAGAGTTCATATTTTTGGGTAAATCAGTGTTCCCTTCAAGGAAAGGTGCTGAGCACTGGGAGAGAGGTGTACTTCTTTAGGATCAGATTTCAGGACCCAGCTGCTTTTAGAGACTGTAGCTGCTGACATATATGACAGAAGTCACAGCAAGTTCTCTCACGGGGTTTGGACAAACATCTGAGAGGAGAGACTCTTACTCTTTTGGCTCTGAAGACCTTTCACACTGGTCCAACTGGGCACCCAGAGGGCAGGAATGGGGATAGACCAACATGCACCCACATGGGTCCAAGATGGGCTCTGACCCCAGACATGAAGGAGGAGGCTACTCCTCCTTGGCCACTTTACCATGATGGCAATTCCCTTAGTCTGCTCACTTTTCTCCATGAGATTCCATGAGATGCACAGCTGCTCATTCAAAGAGGTGTTCAAATGTTGGGCTGGGTGTAGTAAAGAGGGATATAGAGAGCAGGATGAATTTAGGAGAGAAAGTGTGTTTTATTTAATTAATTACAATCATGGGAAATTCTGTGGTTTTGTGTCTGTGGCACCATCAATTAGTTTGTGAAACGGTGGCTGCGCATCCTCCATGCTAGTGTTTTCACTACTCAATCAAGAAACATTTGATGATGGTGATAAAGCTGTGGTTTCAGGGTGCTTCAGAGTATCAGGAACTCAGACTTATGCATAAGAGTGTCTCACAAATAAGAGCCAATAAAGCATCATTTATCTTTATACATCATGTACCTGGGAATTCTTCAGCAGAACAATCTGTGGGAATTGCTCAAGGGAAGGATAACAAAAGATTTATTACTGGGTTCCAGAGCCATCACTTCCTACAGGAAGTGTCAGACTCTCATCTGGGAGGAAGAGGAGCCCGTGTTCCTCCTCTGGTCTGGCAGTTTTCCTGGCCTTTGTGGTTGCTGGTGTCCAGGGTGTAACTTAATAAGGGTGTTGGCACCATGAGAACTGCTTGTGCCACCAGTACACAGGGACACAGCTGCATGGGACTCTTTCCAATTCCCAGGAATATGGCTTGGTGCCCAGGATGGACAACAGTGCATGGGGGATGCACAGAGAGCATATCAGCCTGGGCAGATGGACTTAAGTCTTTAATGGAGCTATGAGGCAAATTGCTGTTTCAGGAAAATGCCTCTAAGGAGATTACTGACAAATATTCAGAAATGGGGATCCTTGACTGTTAACTTCTTCTTAATGGTCAATCTTTAAAAAGCACTGCATAAAGTTACAGTCACCACATTTAAGAAATACAGACTTGTAAATACTTAGATAAGCATTCTCAGAAGGAATGTATTCATAGGAAAGAAATCGATAAGTGTATGGGATTTCTTTCTAAATGTTTAAGCCTGATAGATAATGGAGTGATGCGTGTGGGCCATGAGAGCATGCTCCCTGGCTGACGGTGGAGAGGGTTGTGGCATGCATCTACAGGTGGTCACAGTCGCTACATTTGTCAAGGTGGCACCTGCCTGGAGTTTGGCTCCATGACTTTGAATCACTCTCTTGGAAGTATTTCAATTTGTTGCACAGACTCAGGAACATCTGATTACAGATTTGGATAGATTTTACAATCTATTTTTAAAAGACTCAATAAAATGATTTTTAAATAAGACCAAAGAAATGAATAATTACCCTTTATACTCATTCTTCATGTTGCTGGACTTTTTCCTTGGGTTGATTTAGTTTTCTGTTAATTTGGGGGGTAAGTGTTGTTTGAGATCAGTGAAATGAGTCATAGTTTATGTAAGTGGAGGAGATTCGATGAAAAAGCTATTTTCAAAATGACAATATGAGAAGTTGCAGGAAACTGTTGAGACTTCTAAGACAAGGGAAAAAGTATCAATCAATGTTATCATGATAGTCACTAAAAATGTTCAGATTTATTCTTTTAACTAATTTCAACTTTACCCATAGTAATTGTTCTGAAAAGAAATGAGATTAATGAGTGGAGATGATATAGCAGAGGTAAAAGGAAAATACTGAAAATCTAGCATACCTGAATAATGTCTGTGAAAGAAGACAGAGCAATTGAGAAGTATGATCAGCAGAGTTGAGATTCTCCTGGAATGAATAAACATATGAAAGGCATTGAGGAATAGAATCTCTTGGCCCTGGTGGCACTTAGGCTGGCTGGCTGTCTCAACCACATCTCTTGTGGCTGGTCCTGCAGGGCCTGCTGCTGATGTTTAGTGTCCAGGACTGGGTCTGGCCTTGCTGACTCCAAGTTCTCTTCTCAAGAGCATCCAAGTCAGATGAAGATGTGGTCTGTCTGTTCAAATGTGATCCCAGGCCTTGGGTAGTACACCTGTGCCTTGAGTCCCACAGTGCCACAGCTTTGACCAGGGAGGAGGATGTAATTTAAAATCAAGTTTTCTGAAATGGAAGTATTGAGATAAGTTAGAGGGCCATCTGTGAGAGAGGAGAAGTGGCCAGCAGGGAAGCTGTGAACCTGTCAGTGCTGGGTGAGAACCCTTGAAGGTGAGGTCTTTGGAAGGATGGATGGGGGTGGGGGTGGGGGTGGGGGGTGGGTAGAGGTGGGAGACCAGAGTGAAGACTAATAATCCATAATAGAATCATATCACTCTGGCAAAGACAACAAGGGGGAATTAGAACAACGTAGTGTGTATAGATGCATATTTATATGTATGTGTGTGTGTATGTGGGTGCATTTGTTTAACGAGGATTTTGGAGACAGGACAAAAAAATTGACATTTTATGTTGTGATACCAGAAAAGTAAAGTCTGGTCTTTATAATTCAATCAAAGGATTTGAAATAAATTATTTTATGGGTAAGTTCATGATGATATTAGGCTCAGCAACCCAAGAAGGTCAGAATCTCGTCCTGTCCTAGACTCTTTATCCCAACCTTGACCTGACCACCCCTACCCTTTACCCTTAAGTTTGTGCAGGAAAAAACAGCCAACAGGTGTCAAATCATCAACTTATTATCAGCTGAGCCTGCCCATACATTACTACCTGCCACTTTCAGATAAAAACCCGGGAAATATAGGTTAGATTCTAAGCTTAATGGGATCCCTTCCTTCCCCAGCCCTGAGCCCAATTGTGGAATCTTATCTCCTTTGTTCAGTCACAGGAATCTTTTACAAAGATCCTCAGTGTCAAGTACACATGGAGAGAAAGCACTACCTCTGCTTGGGTGGAGATGAGTGTGCCAAGCTGCTAGAAGTTAGACATGGCTCCATAAACATCTACATCCCCTTCGTTCTATGCATGTACTATGTTTGTTCTATGCAACCACTGCAGATGGCATATCCAGTCAATGCTTTATCTTCCACTCTTCTGGGAGCAAGTGAAAAAGAATAACATTTCTATTCAGCCACAGTTTCCTCAAGGGAGTCTGGTAAAGCACCAACATCAGGCTCAGCTTCAAATGAGAAGTTCCTTTAGAATTTATTCATCCATTCATTCATTCTTGAATTCATTCATTCACTATTGTATGCCAGCGCCACTGACACATGGCCTCTTTCTTCAAGGTGCTGCAGGCTAAGAAAAGAACCAGTACCATGAGTTCTTGAAGGAACCAGTCCCAGGTTCAGCCATATTTTGTGTCTTTCTGTCTTTCAAAGAAGTAAGAGCCATGAACATGTCTGCTTAATATGGACATTCAGAAGAAGGATAGTTACTAATTTTTCAGTGCACTATGTGGATAATTCCAGAGTCCTAGTTCTGGTAAGAAGGAGGGGCGACCTGCCTCAGTGCCCCATTTGCCATGGGACACCTCCCACAACCCAACTTGTCTTGAGAATGGCTTCAAAAAGATTAAATTTGAGGAAGGAATATCTAACACTTAGTAAATGTGCTCTCACCACTCAACTACAAAGATGTAGCCACTAAGGTTAACACTGAGCAATGGGAGGGGGCCCAAATTAGCACAGAGTTATAACTGCCAAATGTTCCAGGCTAGTAAGGAAAGACACAACCACAGAATGTATTTCCATCTCAGGGTACAATTTCTGGAACTAAGTTATATTTTGAGCATTAGAATTCAGTCGGATTCTCAGTTGTATTAACCTTTTCTGGACTTGTAAACATGCTGTAATTTTGTTCCACATATCCTAGCATTCACATACACAGGTTGGCAGCGAGTAAACCATGATATTCAACTCACTTTGTGATTATGTATAGTTATTGGGACTGGGAAGGCAAAGGCAACTGAACCCACATGTAGTCAGCTCTAGTGCTGTAAGCGTCCTCTTTCTCTGCTCCATTTGCCTGAGCTTCTAGCTTTCACTTCTCTTATTTTTGCTACATACCTTCTGATGGAGGTTAGGATGTGCAAAAGAGAATGAAGAGGATGTGAGGTGGGGAAAACCAGGTGAATGTATAATCCCTGTGCCCCATTTATAATAAAGTTTCTTTGCAGATATTTGACAGTCATCTAGAAATTGACGTATGTGATATACATCATGGCTACCTCTGAGAGCACAGATATGTGTATGGCCAGAAATAGACAAGGAAGTTGGTCCTTGACTGTTTAGCTCAGTTTGCATTTGCATTTGCATTGCTTTGAAGAAAAAGAAAGTAGTCCTTTTCAAGCTAGAGTGATTGGAACTATTTTCAAGATTCACAGTGGAGCTAAATGCCACAATTGAGATCCAGGAAGGCTTTGTTCTTCTGTTTTATGCATAGGACTCAGATATATGACTTGAATTCGACTTTCACATCTTTACACTAGAAACATGCATTTGTCAAGTGTCACCTCTTCCAGCTCTTTTTAGAAAAGAATCAACTATTGATTGATGTTTATTTTATCCTTTAATGTCTTTAATTAGTAAACTTTCTATTGCTGAAGTTATGAATCCCATTTTTTCAAAATATTACTGCTTTTCTCAGAATTACAGTAGTTTCCATCATCTTAATTCCTTATCTTAAAGGCCAGCCAGGTCCCCCATCGATCTTCTTTCTGTTTTAGCATTCACCATTAGGCAGGTGTCATTGCCTATTTTAAAATATACACATGTACAAAATTATATATGAATACATATATATCTCTATAAAAATATTAAATATAGAAACATTACTTCTATTAAATTATTTTGAAATGAAATATTTGAATAGACTTACTATCTTGCAAGGACTGTACCAAGACGTCATAAAATTAAATGAAATATTGTATATGGGAGTATGATGCACCTGGCTGTGCCCTAGAAAGTTCACTTAATTCATTCATCCATATCAACAAAGCTGTAAATTAAACAACTTTATAGCGAATATAACTGGAGACCATACATGATTAGTTGACATCCCCAGGTCACTCAGATCACAGCCAGCAGATGTGAACCCTGGGCTGTTTCCTTCAGGACCTCTCCCATTTACCATTTTGTTCAGCAGTAAATCCATCCTGATAATTAACCACCAGTTTTCCTTTGGGAACTAAGGAACTCACCAGCGACCTAAGGAAGCAACCATAGTTTTCTACAGTTTTACATGGAGACTTTGACTAACTTTTTTCAGTTTTTAGCTTTTATTCAGTTTTGGACCCTGTCACTGCAGCTCTTGAACATACAAGTGACTCACAGGCATTCTGAAGTAATGAAGTAGACTCATCAAAGACTCTGGATTCCTTTGTGGGGGGCACTTTCCCTGGGGGCAGGTAGTTCTATTGCTCTGACTGGTCGAACGCTTCCTGGGAAAGCTAAAACAACCTTTTGAGTGCCTGTGAATCTACTCACTACTTGGTTCCCCGGGAGACACCATGGAATGGTTTTCTTCTGCATTAAATCCAGCTTCTCCTCTTCTCCTCCAGTTCACTTTAAATCCAGTGAATGGTGAGCTACTGTTTCTTCCCTTGCAGGTTTGCTGTAGTGATATGTGTTCCAGGAAACCTTTTGGTGCCCACTCCCAGATGTGCACACTTGAAGGCAACCATCTCCAAAAGGGGGAAATCATAGTGGGATGGTTTCCAGAGGCAGGGGTCTAAAAAGTGCATCACCATTTTAAAGAGCACCACTATTATCATAGGCTTTGGGGGCATTTAATCTACCTATGTGTCTCAAAGCAGGGACGCTAAAACTAGAGAAGCAGGAGAGTTGGACAATGAGACTGTAAACTCCAATTCTGCAAGTACAGTTGTGGAGCCTCATCTACTTACTGAATCCCTTTGTGAATTTTCTCTAAGAACATAATGTCAGTTAGGATGCCCAATGCCTTTGCTAGTGATGAAAGCTGGATGAATGAGAATTCATCCTGAACTGAGAATGTGTGTATAAAGTGGCACAGGGCATGGGATCTCCAGGATTTCCTTGGAAACGTTTGAATGTGAAATTATGTCATTTAATTTCTCTGAATAAGTCTGCATGGAACCAATATGCCTTTAAAATAAGAGCTGATTAATACAAGCTGCAAACGATAACCACAGAGAGGGGAGAAGAGACAAATACAGTCACCCAGGAACAGACCCAGTTGGCAGGTGATGGGGCTGTGTTCAGAGGGTGCTATTCCTGCAAGTGACTGTCCCAAAGAGAGGCTCCCCCACAACTGCCTCATACCTCCCAACCTGGCTTCATACAAGACTAACACTCTTTTTGCTGATTGAAAACAGCAGGTTGACCTCAGTACCTTCTCCCTGACAAATGATAGAATGTGTCGTGTGTGTATTTTACACATTACTGCATTTCTTTCTGAGTTAATTTATTATAGTTCACATGCACAAACTGGCCAGTATTACTGGAATGCAGACATATTACAAGCTGTGTTTAGACATAAGCAGGATGGGTTTCCTTTGCATCATAGTGAAACCTCTTGCCACTTCATAATCAGATGAGGGATAGGTGCATAGGATTTCTGTGGATTTATACAGTTATGGAGATGCAAAGTGTTGTGTGTTGCTACTCATTTGCATATTTCATCCTCTATCCCAAATCCACCAACATGTGTGCTCCTCCTAAAAACTGAGTGAGCGTTTTATTCAAGGGACAGCAAATGAGTTTCCTCTGTGCTCATATCTTTTGTTTTGGCAATGTGAGGATGTGCTTTTGCATGGAGGACACAGAGAGGATAGCCTCAATTGTTTCTGTTCCTGCTACGAGAAGAAAAGGTGCATTTACAAACTCTCACTGCCCAGCTACTTCCATCCCTTATTCTGAGATTGTTTCTAGATGTACTTTGTGCCTCTCTTAGAACAGGTCAAAAAATATAGTTCACGTGTGTGATTGGATATTTCTATCAGCAAAAGAAAATACTCCGTATGACTGGCT
Organism: Tolypeutes matacus; assembly: GCA_026826555.1. Classification (NCBI taxonomy): domain Eukaryota; kingdom Metazoa; phylum Chordata; class Mammalia; order Cingulata; family Chlamyphoridae; genus Tolypeutes; species Tolypeutes matacus. The sequence goes on along the minus strand of JAKSZT010029606.1, from coordinate 15,446 downwards.
ATGCCATGCTTGGGGTTTTCTCATCATCTGTTTTAGCATGAAATATGCTGGGGCTCTCACTCAGCATCTGCCAGGCTCAGGCTTGCTTCCTTGGAGAGACCCACCAAGGTCAATTAAATCCTTCAAAGCTTGAGTGTGTGTGTGTGTGTATAGTCCATAAGCAGGCTTAATCCACTCATATACACTTTGGTCATTGTCTTTAATTTGATAGAAGCAGCCAAGAACATCCAAAATGAAGTCCTAGAGAGCTGATTCCTGATACTGCCTGGGGCATGCCAGCCCTGCCACCTTGCTCCTTGTCTTCCTTAAAAACTGAGTCACCTGAGGTTGACCAGCAGTAAAGGCTCTGGAGAGGTAAGGTGAGAACAAGCACTGGGCGGGGAGACAGAGGGCAGGTGTGCAAGGAACAGTGACAAAATTGGGACATTCTTTTCTCTTTTGATATGAAAGAGAGAGAAAAGGGTCTCACCACATAAAAGCTTTCACTCATAAGAACCCCTTATCAGAGGCAGTGGAAGTCCTATTAGAGTCCCATTGTTGATCTATGCATTCAGCAAATTTTAATTGAACCACTACCATGTGCCAAGAACTGTTGCAGGTTCTGGAACACTAGGGGCACTAGACAGGCATGGTCCCAACCTTCAGGGGTCTTGTAGTCAAGTGTGCAAGACAGAAACTAAGCATGCAATAACCCTAAAGAACAAAGACTGCCATAAAAGTTACATCACAGGGAGTTATGAGACCAAAGAAGAGAGTCTCGTCTTCTTTTGAAGATGGTGACTCTCACTCCCACCTCCAAAGAAGAGATGATGAACCAATGACCCAAAGAAGATGCAGAATGGAGGGAAGGGTTTTAGATAAAGGAAACAGCACTCATAGAAGCCATGAGGCCAATGAAAGCCTGGGAAGTGTGGAGGATGGAAAGACATTCAGTGTGATTAGAAAGCAGCTTAGCAAGAGAAAAAAGCCTGGAGCGGGATGGGAATAACAGTGAGGACATCTCTGTAAGCCTTTGAGTACTTGCACTTCCTTGAAATGACATTAGGTAACTGTTGACTGTATTAAAATGGAGGAAAAATGATTAGACCTTGTTTTAGGCTTAAAAAAAAAAAAAAAAAAACAACTCAGAACAAAAGGTGAAGAATGGGACTGATGGTTGAGAAACCGAGTAGGAGAACATTAGGGTGATCCAGGTAAGAGAAGAGGGTGGGGCTCAGAGTACTGTTCATTTTTGTTTCAAACAACATATAAATCATTTTATCCAAAGATGAGAGAATTTTATGAGCACTAATAACTGTTTCCTAGAAGCCATAATTCATCACATGCTGTAATGGGAATCACTGGGAAGCTCCCATTGACCCTTCCTTTGTTTTGCTGTCTGTGCCTCTGACCAGCCAAGTGCTGTCTGTCTCCTAGCACTTTTACAGCTCTGAGCCATGTCCTCACATATGTACTTAGGATCTGAAATACAGCTCAAGCTGTAACCCTGCACTCATTCTTCAGCACTGAAATCGCTGGAACCTGTCATTGCCTCTTTAGGTTGTTGCTCTGGGTACTGTTTGAATAGCCATCCTCAGTTACATGTCCAGGTAAACCAAAGAACATTAATTATCCACATAAGATGTCTGTGCCCTCTCAGAATGAACTGCTCCCAGAGCAATTTAGAATATTGAAAGACACCTGCTCTGTAAATACGTTCTCTCAAGCCTTGGCTCTGTAAGTTAGAAAGCTGGGCACTAACATTGCAAGAAGAATAAACCCCAAATGGCTGGGTGTTGCCTTTTTTTTTTTCCAAAAAAAAAAAAAAGAAAAGAAAGAAAAAGAATGACAGTTCTCCTAAATATTCTTCTAAGAGAATTGATATTTAAGATTTATTTCCCATATGAATAATTTCTTTGAGCTTCAAGCAATCAGTGCAAGTTTCATCTTTACTGAGGAGCATTTAAGGATGCAGGAGAGATGACCTGAGGAGAGGAGGAAGAGGAGGGGAGGAGGGGGAGGAGGAGAGGGAGAGGGAGAGGGTGAGGGAGAGAGGGAGAGGGAGAGGGAGAGGGAGAGGGAGAGCGAGAGGGAGCAAGCTACCACATGCATCTGAGATAGAGGGATGGGGTAATAAAAGAGAAAAATCCATTTCTGGTTTTAAGTGCAATTTTTCACTTCAAAAAGATTCTGAGTGATATGCTAACAAGTACCAGCAGCATCAGGGAAGAAATTTCACCTCAAAATATTCCTTTTCTTTTCCTTAATCCCTCATAGATGAAAGAATATTAGATTGTAATAGAGGTGTGATAGGTGAAAGGAGGGTGCTCACCGTTGGAATCCACACGCCTGAGGAAAAGGAGAGGATTTTCTTGTAAAGGATACCTAATCCTTCTTCCCCTCTCCCCTCCCTCCCTTCCTCTTACTTCCCTTCCTCCCTTCTTTCCTGCCCCCAACCCCTCTCACCCCTCCACCAATAGCAATAAAACAATTCCATGCAGTAATGAAGTAATTGTTAGATGTGGATTTTCAGGTGATGGCTAGTATGCTTTCTCATTTCTGAAAAGGACAGTTGGGTAGAGAAGGCAAATCCCCCCCACAAATAGAAATTACAGCTCAACCTGCAGAAAATTTGCTGGCAAGTCATAATGAATAAATTGGGAAAATGTGGTCATATCTTAGTCTTTTAAAGCCCACTTAAGGCACTCCATGTTTCTGGCAATTTTTGACTTTTATATTCATTCACAGTTTTGGAAAATTAAGATAAAGTCCCAATCAATCATTTATTCATTCAACAAATATTAGCTTGGGCAATGTTTTAGTATTCTAGGCTGCTCAAGCAAATACCAATGCAATGCTTGAGCTTAAACAATGGGGATTTATTTGCTTATCATTTTGAAGCTCAAAGAAAGTCCAAATAAAGGCATCATCAAGGTGATGCTTTCTCCGTGGAGACTGTGGCATTCTGGGGTCCTTAGCTTGTCTCATGGCAAGTCATATGGCGGCATCACCTGGTATAACCGTTGGGGAATTTGATGTAATTATGAATTCCAAAAATATAATTGGATCATGCTTGTAAACTGATCTGTTAATCTGGGCATGATTAGGTTAGGATTAGGGCGTTGAGCCCCACCCCTTGGTGAGTGGGGAATTGAATGTTAAAGGCAAGGCAAAGGACAGTTGAGGTAGTCTTTTGAGAAGCAGTTTTGATGTTGGAAAGAAGGCCCCAGGGGAAGAGAAGCAAGCCGTTCACCTAATCATCTACAGCTAACCTTGTGGAGGAAACAGGAGCTAAGCCCGGAGAGAAACGCAGCCCCGGGAAGAGAGGAACCCCAGAAGCCTGAACCCTGGCAAACGCCAGCAGCTGTCTTGCTCTAACACGTGGCAATGGACTGTGGTGAGAGAAGAAACTTAATGCTTTATGGCCTGGTATCTGTGGACCTCTACCTCAAATAAATACCCTTTATAAAGACCAACCCATTTTTGGTATTTTACATTAGCACCCCTTTGGCTGACTAATACACCTGGTCTTTCCTTTCTCTTCTGAATTCAGCTGCTCACCTCTTGTGGCTTTCTCTCTCTGCTTGAATTTCTTTTTCTTATAATAAGGACTCAAGTAATAAGATTCGGGGCCATTCTGACTGAGGTGGGTCACACCTTAACTGAACTAACCTCATCAAAATGTTCTATTTACAATGGGTTCACACCCATAGGAACGGATTACATTTAAGAACATATTTATCCATGTACATAAAGCTTCAAACCACCACAGGCACTGAACTTAGGCTAGGGATATGATAATAAGAAGATTGCATCTTCTTTTCAAGGAGCTTAGAAGTCTATGGAATTTTTCTCAGTAGAATATTTTTAAATACATAAAGCAAAATATATAAGATGAAAAATAAATGAATTAGGGGAGCAGATGTAGCTCAGTAGTTGAGCACCTCCTTCCCATGTATGAGTCCTGGGTTCAATTCCTGATACTTCCTATAAATAAATAAATAAATA
>JAKSZT010029605.1:0-21834 GCA_026826555.1 Tolypeutes matacus | reverse complement strand
AAAAAAAAATGACCAGACACCCACAGACCCAAGGAGGTTGCAAGAGAATAGTTGGAAAACAATTTTACTTGCAAACAATAAACAAAAAAGGACAGGAGTAGCTATAATAATATTGGACAATAGAGATTTTAATTGCAGAACTACAATAAGAGACAAAGAAGGATACTATATATTATTAAATGGGGTAATATATGAAGAAGAAAGAATAATCAATCATAAACCTTGATGCACCTAAATAGGTCACCCCAATATATATATTAGGCAAACAATGGAAAAACTAGGTAGAGAATTATATTATATCCAATTATATCCAATTATAGTGGCATACTTAAATACACCATTAACACCATTAGACAGAACATCTTGAAAGAAGGTCAGTAAAGAAACAGAGACCTTGAATCATATGTTAGAGGACCTAGACCTAATAGACATATACAGAACATTACACACAAAACACAGCAGGATATACATTCTTCTCATATGCATATGGATCATTCTTCAGGATAGACCATGTACTAGGTCACATAACAAGCCTCAGTGAATTAAAAAAGATTGAAATTGTTCAAAGTAATTTCTCTGAACACAACAGAATAAAGTTGGAAATTAATGAGAGGAAGAAAACCAGAATTGACACAAAGATAAGGAAGTTAAACAACACACTCTTAGACAATTAGTGAGTCAAGGAGGAAATTGCGAAAGATAGCAAGAACTGCCACAAAACAAATGAAAGTGAGAACACATATATCAAATGCTATGAGATGAACAAAAAATAGTGCTGAGAGGAAACTTTATAGTCATAAATGCATATTTATAAAAGAAGAAAAAGCTAAAATCAAAGACCTAACTGCACACCTGGAAAAATTAGAAAAAAAGAACAACAACTAATCCCAGAGTAAGCAGAATGAAGGAAATAAAAAAGATTAGAACAGAACTAAATGAAAATGAAATTAAAAAAAAAATAACACTAGAGAAAAATTAACCAAAACAAAAGCTGGTTTTTTGAGAAGATTAAAAAAATTTACAAACCCTTAGCAAGTCTAACAAAGATCAAAAGAGAGATGATACAAACACATAAAATAAATGAGGGCGGGAAGCGGCTGTGGCTCAATCATTAGGGCTCCCGTTTGCCATATGGGAGGCCCCAGGTTCGGTTCCTGGGGCCTCCTGGTGGGGGCGGGCCCACCCACACGGCGTGGTTGGCTGACCCAGAGAGCACAGGCAGCAAGGGGGGGATAAATGAATAAATAAATAAATTTTTTTAAAAAATGAGGGGATATCACCACTGATCCCACAGAAATAAAGTTTCATAAGAGGATACTTTGAAAAATTGTATGGCAACAAGATGGATAACTTAGATAAAATGGATGAATTTCTAGAAACACAAAAGCAGCCTACATTAATGAAAGAAGAATGAACTCAACAAAACCAATCATAAGTAAATAAATTGTATCAAAAACTCCCCAATTAAGAAGAGCCAAGGATCAGAGGGATTCACAAGTGAATTCTACCAATTATTCCAGAACAAACTAACAACAATCCTATTTAAACTCTTCCAAAAAAGAGAGGTGGAGTGAACATTACCTAACTCATTCTATAATGCCAACATCACCCTAATACCAAAGCCACATAAAGATGCCATAAGGATAGAAAACTACAGACCGTCTCTCTAATGAACCTGGATGCTAAAATCCTCAACAAAATACTTGCTAATCATATTCAACAACACATCAAATTATACATCATGATAAAATGGGTTTCATTCCTGGTGTTCCAGGATGGTTCAACATATGAAAATCAATCAATATAATATATGACATTAACAGGTCAAAAGAAAAAAATCACATGATCATCTCCATTAATGCAGAAATATTTGACAAAATGTAGTATTTTTTCTTGATAAAAATACTTCATAAGATAGGAATAGAAGGGATACTTCTTCAACATGACAGAAGGTATACATGAAAAACCCAGAGCTAACATCATATTCAATGATGAAATGGTAAAGGCTTTGCCTCTAAGATTTGGAACACCACAAAGATGGCCATTGTCAATTATCTTATTTAGCATTGTGGTAGAAGTACTTGCTCAAGCACTTAGGCAAGAAAAAGAAATAAAATGCATCCAAATTGGAAAGGAAGAAATAAAAATGTCACTTTTGGAGATGACATAATCCTATATGTAGAATGTACTGAAAATCTACAACAAAACTTCTAGGCCTGATATACGAAATCAGTAAAGCAGCATGATATAAGATCCACATGCAAAAACTAGTAGCATTTCTGTGCACCAATAATGAGAAATTTGCAGTGGAAATTAAAAAATCCATTTACAATAGCAATTTTAAAAATTTAAATATCTGAGAATAAAACTAAAGATGTAAAGAATTTGTACATAGAATTTTATGCAATATTGTTAAAGGAAATCAAATTGGACCTATATAAATATAAAAATATTCCATGTTCATGAATTGGAAGACTAAACTTCATTAAGATGCCTGTCCTCCCAAATTGATCATTAACATAATCAAAATAAAAATTGCAACAACATTTTTTACTGAATTGGAAAAGCTAATTATGAAACTTATTTGGAAGGGCAAGGAGCTCCAGATTGCAAAAAACATATTGAAAACTAAAAATGAAATTGGAGGAATCATGCTACCTGACTTAAATGCATACTACAGTAGCCAAAACTACATGGTAATGACAGAAGAATAGACATCCTGACCAATGGACCCAAATTGGGAGTTCTCATATACATCCTCACAGATATGGTTAACTGAATTTCTACAAGGCCACCAAGCCCACTCTTGGAAGATAGGTTATCAGGAGACAGAAAGGGAGTAGATTGTGATGAACTGTTTTTTAATATGGGCAAAACCTGTAATAAGGTGGTAGGGGGTGGTAAGGCAGTGTATGGGAGTGATAGTAGTGCAGGAATATGGGCGGGATCAACATTACTGGAATATGAGGGTGAGTATGTTTCAGTGGGGTTGAGTTAGACTTTCCATGGAACAGGTGGGAGGCCTGGAAGAAGGAACAGGTGAACTATGGGGATTTATATGTCTGTGATTAAAATTACAATGGTGGGAATGTTCTTTTATTTAGCAAATATGGCAGGGGAGGGTTACTGGTACATGGCATACAGGATGTGAAGATATGTGGGATACAGTGCACCTGGGCTTGCTTCTATGAAATATGAGAGTTTTTACCTTGTCATAGGGTGTTATCTCAGGGGGTACAGACCCATATAATAAACAAGAAAATATAAACCTCCCATCCTGGGGAGTACTGCTATGTTTTCAATTAGAGTGGCAAAAATCTCTTGAGCACATAGGCAGTGACTAATAAAAGAAAATAGACCAATATGTAAAGCCCTTAATATGAAAGCATGTAAATATGAACCTTATTCTTCAAAAATTGAAACTTTGTGGTTATCATAGTTTCTGAGGTGATAGGCAGGGGAGAACAGATCTACTATAAGATATTTTTAGGGCATTGGAATTGTTCTGCATGATTTTGCAATGATGGATACAGGCCATTATACATTTTATCAAAACTTAAAAAAGTATACTATGTGTGGCAGTTTGATGTAATTATGAATTCCAAAAATATAATTGAATCATGCTTGTAAACTGATCTGTTAATCTGGGCATGATTAGGTTAGGATTAGGGCATTGAGCTCCACCCCTTGGTGGGTGGGGAATTGAATATAAAAGGCAAGGCAAAAGAAAGTTGAAGCAGTCTTTTGAGAAGCAGTTTTGATGTTGGAAAGAAGGCCCCAGGAGAAGAGAAGCAAGCCGTTTGCCTGATTGTCTACAGCTGACCTTGTGGAGGAAACAGGAGCTAAGCCTGGAGAGAAAGGCAGCCCCGGGAAGAGAGGAATCCCAGAAGCCTGAACCCTGGCAAACACCGGCAGCTGTCTTGTTCCAACACGTGGCAATGGACTGTGGTGAGAGAAGAAACTTAACGCTTTATGGCCTGGTATCTGTGAACTTCTACCCCAAATAAATACCCTTTATGAAAATCAACCCAGTTTTGGTATTTCACATTAGCACCCCTTTGGCTGACTAATACACTATGTAAAATGTAAACCATAATATAAACTATTGACCATGGCTAGTAGCAATGCTTTAATATTGGTTCATCAATTGTAACAAAAGTGCCATACTCATTGAAAATGTTATTATAAGGTGAAATTGTGAGAGAGAGAGTGAGGCATACATGGTAATCCCCTATGGTTTTTATGTGACTTTTCTTTAACCTATAGCATCTTTGAAAATAAAGTGAATATAATAAGACACTGGGTTAACATAAAGAAGAAATTCTCACAGTACATAAAAGATAAATCTTACAGTGATGAAAGACAATACAAATTTTTTTGTATTGCATTTGTCATATTTTTATTATTAATTTTTATATTTATGTATTCATGTATTTATTTTTTACTTTGTTTTGGGGATGATTTGGATAACAAAAGGGCCACAACTCTGTCGGGGAGGGTCACTGGTGTTGGGTGTTGGTGGGGGGAGATGTGTGGGGAGAAGTGCACCAGGCACATGCCTCTATGGAATATGAATGTGTTCAAGTGGTCTTGTGTTGTTGTCTTGGTGAGTGGAGCCTCACACAAAATATAAAACAAAATTGATTTCCCATCCCGGGGAGTCTTCCTCCATTCTCTAATACAGTGGCAAGAATCCCTAGAGTACATGGGCAGTGCCTAGCAAAGGAAAATTGATCAATACTCTAGTTCCTTGATAAGGATTCTTGTACTTATGAATCTCAAATCTTGTGACATTGAATCTTAGCCTACTTATATATATTGCCTAAGAGTTACCTCCAGAAAACCTCATTGCTTCTCAAATGTGGCCTCTTTTTAAGCCAAATTCAGCATATAAATTCACTACTTCCCCCAACATGGGACATGACTCTCGGTGATAAGCCCCCCTGGCACTGAGGGATTATTACCAAGCACCAACTAGCAAAGCATTTGAAATAAGGCCTGCACCAAAAGGGAGATTTTTAAATACAAATGAATTTTTATGGCTAAGACATTTCAAAATGAGTAGGGGTGTCATTCCATAGTTTACACTTATGCAAATCTCATGAGGATCTCACTAACTGCCACAATAAACAATTCCTTGAGCAGGGGGACTCCTGAAGGCTCTAGATACATCTAGACAGTATAGACAGGGCAGACAATCCAAAGAATTTAGCACCCTGTCAGTGGGTCTTACCTTGGAATATATGATAACCTATCCCCCACAATGTATCAGAGTTAGACTCACTTGGAACATTCCTGCACATGGCTCTTACATCCCTTTTATTTGAGCCTATAATTAGCACAACACCCATTAAATATGTGTCCCACACACTTAAATCTTCTGTTTTTCATATGTCAGTTGAGCCACGAATCTCAGCAGAGTTGCAGCCAACACATACTCTCCAGTTCATCAGATTTGCCCAGAACAACTAACAAAATGATGATGATCAACAACAACCATCCCAAAAAAACAAAGAGTATCTACAACTGCAAGCAAAACAGTTCCATTCATCTGCCCCTGGGGATCTTACCCTTTCTCATCAGAAGCAGAGTGAGAATCACCATGCCCAAACACTCAAGATTGAGGAACGACAAACATAAGGAGGATTGCAACTATGAACTATCGTAGTCTTATTATTATTTTACTAATTGAAGAGCTTGTAATATGACATAAAAACAGTGGTCACCAGATGTTCTAAGAAGAGGGAGAAGGAAAATGATGCAACATTGCTTAGTATTGGGATATTGTAATGGTTCTGCATAACATTGCAATGATGGATACAGGCCTTTTGACATTTTTCATAATCTATAAAATGGTACAGTGCAAAGTGTAAATCATAATATAAAGTATAGACCATGGTTAGTAGAAATACTTTAATATGTGTTCATCAATTGTATCCAATATACCACACTAATGAAAGATGTTAATGGGAAAAAAGTGGGAGGGGAAGGGCATGGGGTTTATGAGAATTCCCTATATTTTCAATGTAACATTTATGTAGTCTAAAGCTTCTTTAATAATAAAATGATATCAAGACTCATATGACCACATAGATGAACACTGAGGACATTATGTTGAAGGAAATAAACCAGACACAAAAGGACAGTTATTATATGGTTTCACTCATATGCACTAAATACAAAGAATAAATTCATTGAGTTAAAATCTAGGCTATAGGCCACTAGGGAAATGACTGAGCATTAGAGAAGGGGAATCTGATGCTTAATGTATGTAGCATTTTTAATAAGATTAATTGTAAATGGTGGGAAATGAATAGAGCTGATTTTAAAACATTATAGTGATTATAACTAACACCACTGACTTATAAATGTGAATGTGGCAGAAAGGAGTAGTCTAGGGATACAAATGTCATTAGAATGGAGGCTAGAGTATAATCTTGGGTTTGTATAACTTAGTGAACTTGGCAGTGGATAAGGTTTGTGGAAAATAGTACAAATATAAGAATGTTCATCTATGAACTAGTACAAATGCACATCACTATCACAAGGTGTTAAGAATGTGGTGATACATGAGAAAATTAATAGTTGCCAACAGTAATATTGTAATATTTTTCATCAATGGCAATTATGGCACTATATATCAAGGCTAAGGGTCAACAATAGGGGTTTGTAACAGCATAAGGGATTTTACTTTCTGGATTAATGAAAATGTTTTAAAATTGACTGAGTTGACAAACAACTCTGTGATGTAACTGAAAGCCACTGAATGTACACTTTGGATGGATTGTAGAAGACACGGGAGTGTATAACATTGTGAATCCTGTGGTGGATGTTGGATTGTGGTTAACAGTGTAAATATGATAATATTATTACATGAATTATTAAAAATGTACAAGCTAATACAAGGTATTAATAATTGGTTGGCTTGTGGGGAAAATACACCTACTGTAATCTATAGAATATAGTTCATATTAATATTTGGATGTTCTTTTATGAAATATAAAAAATGTTCCACAAAAGTGGAAGGTGTTGGTGGTGGGGTGGTTTATTGGAATTCTGTAGGTTACATATTTTTATTTATGTTTATTTTGTAAACCCACAACTTCCTTAATAAAAAAGTAAAACAATACAATTTTATGTATAGCTCTGGCTATCCCATTTCCAAAATAGAAGGATATGAGACTCTTCTATCATCTTTCAGTCTGGAAGTGTGAATATATTTGTGTCTAAAATCAAACTCATGAAACTATTCTATTCAGTGATTTCCTCAATTTCTTGACAAAGTGAATCTACATTAGTCATTCACATATTTACCCATAATCTAGTATTCCACATATTGGTAAAGTCTTAGTTAAATTAACATTTCATTCCAAATATGGATTATTAAAAAATTTAATACGTTGTTTTAAATTAATGGTGCTGTTCAATTTATTTCTTGAAGAATAGCTCTGAAATAAACCTCTGAGATGTACTTCCAATTTGTTTCTATTCTCTGTATGGATCATGTGGTAGGCAGAATAATGTCCTCACCAAATATGTCCATGTCCTAAACCCTGGAACATGTGAATATGTTAACTTACATGACAAAATGAACTTTGCATCCATAATTATGTTAAGAATCTTGTCATGGAGAAATTATCTTTGATTATTGGGTGGAACCAATGTAATTACAAGAGTCCTTATAAATGAAAGAAGGAGGCAGAAGAGTCAGAGCCAGAAATGGAGATTTGATGACAGATGCCAGATTTAAGTGCCATGCCATTTGAGAAAGAATGGATTGGCCATTGCTGGTTTTGAAGATAGAATGTGGTCAAATTCCAAAGTATGCTGCTAACCTTTAGCAACTGGAAAATTCAGCTATACCCATTCTTCCCGTTAGCCTCTAGAAGGTAAACAGCACTGCCAACACCATGATTTTAGCCTAGCGAAACACATTTTGTTCTTCTGACTTCCAGAACTTTAAAAGAATAAATTTGCATTGCTTAAAAAGAAGACTGGCAAGAGATTATGAGATTATCCATTAATCTTTCATTCAATATTTAGCTGTCCCTAAATGAATACTGCCTGTGATCATAATTTTTATCCTGATTTTTGTAACCTGCAGTGTATGTTACTTCATCTAGCCTCATAAAAGAAACTCAGAATGCACTGGTTGAGTCTAATCTCTGCTAAAAATCTTTTGGAAACTAACATGATTTTGTTTAAAATCTGCAACATAATCAGATAAATATCAAACTAATACTCTCACTTCCAATTTTACAAATGTTTTGTTGCAATGTGTAAAATAAATTTTAAACTGGATGTGGACAATTCATGGATATTGTAATTTAAACATTTTTGCAAGTAAATCTATCACTACAGCTAAGAATGCAAATGTCCATGGAAGTGCAATAGTGGAAGACAAAGTGGAGGAAAGTCAATTTCCCTAAGGATTAATTATGAGAATCTTTCTGCTCATATAATGATAGCATAGTCTTCCCAAATGTAATGAGATCACAGTAATGAAAGAAGTTTCTTCAATTTGGCTCATTACCTTCTCACACTTACAAATGAAGACAACATTTTCAGAGGTTTAAATGTTAGGCTTGATCTTTAAACACAGGTTGAGTGTTTGGAAGACTTAACTGGCTAAAAATTTGAAATAAATTATAGGCCCTCTATGATGTTACTCTTCAATTTAAAAATAGGGCAGATGTGCGGGTTGTGTTTGTGACTTTGTGTGTGTGTGTGTGTGCTTTGGTTGTATGCATATAATTTTGTGTGCAAGAAATATTCACTTAATAATTAACTCTTCATTGTGAGCTCCAATCAAATATAAATTTAAATATATTGATAAATATCTAGAGGCAACATGAATGTCTTTCAACTATTGCAGTCCAAATTGAGAAGTAAGGTTCTGGGTCTCAGGAAGTAATGATAATTCCTCACAATAAAATATGTATTTTATTAGTTCTTTTCTTTCTGAATTTACTCTAATTCCCCATCGGCTTAATTTGAAAGTATCTTTGCTGCACTTTTTCCCTCTTCCCTCTTCAGGGAAATCTCTTCTCTTGAATGTTATTCTCCTGTTCAATATGATTCTCTTATTTAATGTCAAAGAATGTAAACAAAATATGATCTAAATGCAGTAGTATGTCCCTAATTTGGAGTACCTCTAAAATGTATAGGCAGCACATTAGCAATAATTTTCAAATATGTCGTGTGAAAATTTTTGCACTTCATCAACACATAAGAAAAATATTTTATTTGATTGAACTGATATATAGATGCCCTTTAATTCTTAATATAAATGTTGTAAGGTTACATTGTTTAATATTAACCGATGAGAATCTTTGAAAAAAAATTAAGCACAAAGGGATTTCATGTCATACCATCTGTTAGTTAACAAGTCTTACACAAAGAGGTCTGGCTTTTGCTTTTGGCTTCTGGGAGGTAATTTACAGGCCCTGGGCATGTCATGCCAGTTAGAAATGCCCTTGTTGACCATTGGCCTGTGGACTTTTGGTCAGAGAGGTGATAATAATTGGATTTAGGTTAAGACCTTTGGGTCACATAATCTTAGCTATCCTCTGGAGGGGAAGGTAAATGGAGACTGAGATCATTCATTTTTATATAATGGAGCCCCATAAAACTATGGACCACAAGGCTCCAATGAGCCTCACTTCTCAATATCTATGTGTGTTTCCCTGCCTTAATGCAAGTAAAATAACTCTCTCAACTGCATGTCTGGGAAGTTCCATAATTGGTACTTGTCCTGGGCCCAGCCTTATCTGTTTCTTCCTTTGACTGACTTTAATCTGCATCATTTCTAAGTAATAGACTATAATTGTGAGTGTATCAGCTCTCAGTGAGTTGTATGAGTCCTTCTAGCAAATCATGAAATCTTTCCAGTGGTCTGAATGGCTCCCAAATTTGCAATTTTTAATGGAAATGAGGTAGTCATAAGAACTGCCTAACTTTGCAGTTGATTTACTTTCTCACAGTCCATCCAACTTCATATATAAGCTATGCTAATAGAAGATATATTGCAATCTGGAATAGATTTCTGATTTCTAACCAAATATATTTTCCTCTGTCAACTTCTTTGTTGAATCAGTATTTTAAAACTTACAGAACTGAATCTTGAACAACTAATTTGACTCAAATATCTAGTGAGTGATAAAAAATCATAGTAACATAATAAAAATAAAAATCAAATAAAATACATATTTTACATGTCAGTCATTATGTTTAAAACTAATCTGTCACTTGTTCAGACTTCTCCAAATACCACAGGTTTAGAGAAGAAATATATATTTAACTAGATGAGTAGTTTTTCTGGTGAATAAGAAAACAATCTAAACAATAAAAATACTATTTTATTATAATGTCAGACAATCTTGCCAAAACTCAGTCATTATTAATTTAGATCCCAATTCCACCCATCTATGCCTGTAGATCTCTACTGAGGATGACTTGACAGTATGGTTATGTCATGAAATATTTACTTCAAGAGAGTTAATTTGTTATCAAATATCAATAGTTAAAATAATGTTTATGCCATGACTCTGCTATATTTTAGCTGATGAACTTTTTTTATGAGTTGTGGACAGGCTGAATATAGTGGCCAACCAGGAGTAGCCTGCTTGTGTGGGCACATTCTCCAGGAAAAATGAGGTACTCAGCCTGTTTGGTTGCCTCAGAGGTGAGACTAGCTTCTGCTGAGATGAGAATGTCAGAATCTTCCCGAAAAAAATCACACAGAAACTATTTGGGGACTGATCTAAATTCCACTTATATAATTCTTTCTCCTTCTTCTAAGCTGTTTTTCATGTATTCCCCAAAATTACCAAGTCTAAATGAATGTCTAGGTTTCAATGTAATTTTCTCTTTTCAAAGCCATTTCCCAGCATCTTGTTTTCTGAGAGAGTGGTAGAGGGTGAAAGCAAAAGCTGGGTTTGAGGAAAGAGAGTGAGATGCCTATTTGGGCCATGATTTGCTGACCTCTATCTACCCACCCTACAACTTTCTGTATTTTGGAGAGATCTTCTTAGTCATGAAAATGATGATTAATCACTAGGAATTATTTTCACCAAATGGATATATTTTAAAATTTTAGAAATTATGAAATACAAGGTACTTTTTTTTCTATTTCAAGTTAACCAATAGAAGTGTTTTTGAGTTTTTGAATGTATATGTGTATACACATGTAAATTTAAGTCTCCACTCAGCAAAATAATATCTTGTTATAGATGATCAAGATCTTTCACATCAACTGTTTTGCAAATAATGTTTATTGTAACACACCATGGCTATTTGTTTACATATTGCCTATGATTTATGTAGCTATAGAATGACAGAATTAATCAAATGCAACAGAGACTTTATGGCATGCAATGTATTCACCATCTGACCTTCAGAGAAATTTTTGCCAACTACTGCTCTATATAAATAATTTCCTGAGTATTGCTACCAAATATTGGCCTTTGAAATCAATGTTGTAACAAAACGGGATAGAATAAATTATAGAAGGTAAAATGAACAGAAAATATGAATAGTAAAGAGAAGAGAGGAAGGGGAGGTATGAGGAAGGGAAGAGGATTGGAATGGGGGGAAGATGTAGGGAGAGGGAAGTACAGAAGAGAAGAAAAGAGAAGAGAAGGAAAGGAAGGGAAGGGAAGAGAAAAGAAGAGAGAAGAGAAGAGAGTAGAAGAGAAGAGAGAGGAAATGGAAAATGCAGAGAACTTTTCAGATAGTAAAGGATGGCATTGTTTGATTAATCTTTTGTTTCTATGTATATGATAAAAAATATTTTAAACTTTTGGTTTGAATTTGTTATATATTCTGATGTATTTCAATTATAATGCCATCAATAAGTTATTTCGTATGATTAAATAATGGAACTATCTACCTATTACTAATTTAAAGTATATATCTGTAAATCTTATTTCATATATAAATTGCATGTGTCTACTTTTACTGTCTTTTGTTTTTCTTGAATTTTAATCACCTTAATCTTTTCCCTTTATGCTTGATTATATTAAAACTTATATTGAGTTTAATAAATATCTAAAATATGTGCTTATTTAAAATGATAGCTTTATAATTTTTTTCAACTCAAGAATACTTTTATAACTGGCACCTAGATTAAAATATATACTAGAATCCTAGATATCCCCTTATTCACCAGCCTAGTCAATACTACACCAAATGATAGGCATTTTCCTGATTTCCATCAACACAGATATTTTAGTTTGCTAAAGGGTACAAGGGAATATGCAAGTGGGTTGACTTTTACAATGGAGATTTATTAAATTATAAGCTTACCGTTCTGAAGCTGTGAAATTGTCCAAATCAAGGCATTATCAGGAGATGATTTCTCCCTAAGATGGAGCTGTGTACAATCAGGAACATAGGTCATCTTCTCATCTCTCCCCTCTCCTTTGGATCAAATTGCTTTTGGCTTCTGGTTTCAGTGGATCCTCTCAACTTCTGTGATCCATTGATTTCAGCAACTGGCTCCAGGGACCTTTCTCTTAATTTCTGGAAATTTCTATCTGTGCTCCTGTGTGTCTCTGTATTTTCTCCCACATATTAAGAATTAATCTTAAGAAGATTAAGACCCACCAAATCAAAGCCCTTAACTGATATAATGCATTAAAAAGTTCACATCTGCAATAGGTTTTACCTTCATACCAATGGGTTAGGTTAATAACATAATTTTTTGGGATCCACAAAAGGCTCAAAACACTACAACAGATAACTTTCAAGTTTTATAATTCATATAAATGAAATTATATGTGATGCTTTTTAAATCTCTCATTCTATTACTAAATGTTATGTTAGTGAGATTCATCTCTTTTGTTTTGAAAAATTATATTTATTTTATGTTTATTGCTGTATTTTATTTCATTGTATGAATATTCCACAATACATTTGCCACTTTTAGAGTTAATGTTTGGGTAATTTCTTCTTTTTTAAAAAATATAGTGCAGATATAAATGAGAACAGGTGGAGATCTAAGATAGTGGAGCAGCAGATTTAAATACTACTCTAGGAGTGGAGGAAAAACAAGGTTTGCTGGGTAAAGGGGAAGCAGCAGGCTGTGGGACAATCAGAGCAGATGGCCATTGAGGGAGGCCCAGATAGGTACCAGGTAGTGGTAGACCACATGTTGATTGGCATGGGAGGTCAGCAAAAGGGGGCCCAGCTGGATACTTGGGGAGTAGCAAGAATTAGGGGCAATCAGAGCAGGTGTTTTGTGAGGAGGGGCCTAGCATAGGTATAAGTAGTCATATGGGAGACCCAAATATTTTTACCTGTCTGCTTCCAGTTACCCAGTAAGTGGTGGGTCTACACGGTGATAAGCAGGTATGGAAGACTGGCAAAGAGGGCTCTAACTGGATGCTGGTGGCCAGAAAAGGAGGCCCATTTTTATTCTTTTTCTTTCTTTCTTTCTTCTTCTTTCTTTTCTCCTATTCATTTTTTTTCTTTTTATCTTTTTATTTGTTTTATTCTCTTATTCTCTTTCTTAGCCTTTTTAATTTTCTCTTTTATTTCTTTAGTAAAACAAGGCAGTTCTAAAGATTTAGAATAAGTGGAGCCAAGTGTCAAAGAAGAAACTTAGCACAAAGCCAAACAAAACCCTAAGCAAGAGAAACTGACCAACAACCTAAACCCATCAAGACAAACATATGCTTAGATATCAGCAAAAAATTACAGGCCATAATAAGAAACAAGAAGATATGTTCAGTCAGTGGAAAAACTAAAAATAACATGGGAGATGCAGAATTTTGAACAACTAATCAAAGATACCCATGAGTCTCCTAAATCAAGAAGATGAAAGAAGAGATATATTAAGACACTGCTTGAGCATACAGAAGAAATTGTAAACATACAAAAAATAGAACTTATGGTAATGAAAAACAGAATACAAGAAACTAAAATACACAAGAATTACTCAACAGCAGAACATAGCAGGAATATCTGATATAACACAGAAAGAACACAAAGAGGAAGAAATGAAAAAAAAATTGAACAGGGACTCAGGGGATTGAATAATAGCATGAATTGCACAATCTTACACATTATGGATGTCCCAGAGGGAGAAGATTTGGTAAAAAGGGCAGAAGGAGTGTTTGAGTAAATAATGAGTAAATTTCCAAACTCTTATGAGGGACATGAATGAGCATGTGCAGTGTACTACAAACAGAAAAAAAATCCTAATAATTCCACTCCAAGACACATACTAATCAAATTGTGAAATTCCAAAGATAGACAGAATATCCTGACAGCAGTGAGAGATAAGAGATCTATCACATATAAGATATGCACTAAAAGCTCAAGTGCTGAATTCTCCTCTGAAACCATGAATGCAGGTTATGCTGTAGTTAAGATGCTAAAAGAGAAATATTGCCAGCCTAGAATTCTGTATCCAACAAAATTGACTAGAAAAAAATGATAGATTAAAATATCTACAGTAAAAACAGAATTTAAGAGAATTCATCAACAAGAGTCTTGCCCTTCAAGCAATACTAAAGGGAGTTCTCATGTTGAAAGGATAAGGCAAGAGAGAGAGGTTTGAAGGAGAGTGTAGAATGGAAAATTATTAGTAAAGAAATCCAGAAGTGTAAAAAAGAAAGAAAAAAGGTGAAACATATATAAGCATAAAAATATAGTTGAAGTATTACTTTTAATGGATTAAACTCCCCAAGTCAGAGACCTAGATTGACAGATTGCATAAAACCTGTGGCTCATCTGTATGCTATCTATAAGCAGCTCACATTAGACCCAAAGTCACAAATAGATTGCAAGTGAAAAGTTGGAAAAAATGTTTTCCAAGCAAACATTAACCAAAAAAGAACTGTGGTAGCTATTCTAATATCAGACAAAATAGATTTTTTTAAAAAGATTTTATTTTTATTTATTCATTTATCCCCCTCTTGCTGCTTGTGCTCACTGGGTCAGCTAACCACGCCGTGCGGGCGGGCTTGCCTTCACCAGGAGGCCTCGGGAACCAAACCCGGGCCTCCCATATGGTAAATGGGAGCCCTACTGATTGAGCCACAGCCACTTCCCCAAAGTAGATTTAAATGCAAAGCGGTCTAAGAGACAAAGAGGGACACATACATTAATAAAAGAGACAATCTATCAAGAAGAGAGTATAATCATAAATATTTATGCATCTAACCAGGGTGCCTCAAAATACATGAAGCAAATAGTAGCAAAATGAGGGAAAAAATAAACACCTCTGCAATCATAGTGGGAGAATTCAATACACCATTCTCAGAAATAGACAGAACATCTTGACAGAAGGTCAATAAATAAAGACAGATCTTGAATACTACATTAAATAATGATTTATACAGAACATTGCACACCATAACAGCAAGATAATCATTCTTCTCATGCTCTCATGGATCATTCTCCAGGATAAGATAGACTACATGTTAGGTCATAGAAATGTCTCAACTAATTGAGAAAACTTGAAATTATATAAAATGCTTTCTCTGACCAAATAGAATGAAGCTGTAAATCTATATTGGGTGGAGAAATGGAAGATTCACAACTCCATGGAAGCTTAATACACTCTTATAAATCACTGGGTCAAGGAGTAAATTGCAAGAGAAATCAGTATATATCTCAAGGTGAATGAAAATGAGAATACAACATATCAAAATTTATGGGATGCAGTGAAGGCAGTGCTGAGGGGCACATTTATATACTTAAATGCCTATATTTAAAAACAAGAAAGAGCTAAAATAAAAAACCTAACTGCGCATTAGAAGGAACTAGAAAAAGAACAACAAACTAATCTGAAAGCAAGCAGAAAGAAGGAAATAACAGAGGTTAGAGAAGCATTAAACAATAGTGAGAATAAAACATAAATACAACAAATTAACAAAACTAAAAGCTGTTTTATTAGATTGATAAAACTGAGAATTCTCACATAGATTAACAGAGAAAGAAAGGAGATGCAAATAAATAAAATCATAAATGAGAAATGGGATATCACCACTTATCCCATAGAAATAAAATAAGGATCATTAATAAGGTACTATGAAAAATAGTATGCCTACAAGTTGGACAGCTTGTGTGAAATGCATAAATGCCTAGAAACACATGAACAACCTACACTGACAAAAATGAAATAGAATACCTTAAGAGACGAATCACAAGTAATGAGATTAAATAAAGCATCAAAAAAACTCCCCAAAAAGAAAAGCCCAGGAACAGATGGCTTCACAGATAAATTCTTCCAATCACTACAGAAAGAACTTATATAAATCCTACTCAAACTCTCTTAAAAAAAATTGAAGATGAGAGAACATTACCTAACTCATTTTATGAAGCCAACATCACCCTAATACCAAAGCTATATAAAGACGGTATAAGAAAAGATAAATGGAGACCAATCTCTCTAAAGAACTTAGAAGCAAAAACCTTTCACAAAATATTTGCAAATTGAATCTAATAACACATTAATTGAATTATACACTATGATGAAGTTGGTTATTCCAGGTGTGCAAGGATAGTTCAACATAAAAAAATCAATTAATGCAATACACCACATTAACAGATCAAAGGAGAAATATTACATAATCACCTCTATGGATGAAAAAAATTTCTACATTTTTCAGCATCCTTTATTTTCAATAACACTACAAAAGATAGGCATAGAAGGAAACTTCCTCAGTATGATAATGGTCCAATATGAAAAACTGAGCGTTAACATCATACTCAATGGTGAAAAACTAAATGCTTTACTTATAATATCAGAAAAAAGACAAGAGTAATGCCCACTCTCACCAATATTATTCAACATTTTGTTAATATTTTCTGAGCAGTTAGGCAAGTAAAAGAAATAAAAGTCATCCAAATTTGAAAAGAAGAAGTAAAACTTTCACTATTTGCACATTACATGATCCTATATTAAGAAAATTCTGAAAAATCTACAACAAAGCTACTAAAGCTAATACATGAATTCAGAAATATGGTGGTATATAAGATCAACATGCAAAACTCAGTAGTGTTTCTACACACTGGGAATATGCAATATGAGGGGAAAATCAAGAAAAATCAATTTTCAATATTGAATCAAATATCTAGGAATATTTATCTAAATATATAGTAGAATTTTACACAGAAAATTACATAATATTGCTCAAAGAAATCATAGAAGACCTAAACAAATGGTAGAAGGATACTTAATGTTCATGGATTGGAAAACCAAATATCATTAAGATGTCCTTTCTATCCAAATTTATTTACAGGTTCAATGCAATCACAATAAAACTCCAACAGAATTTGGGGCAGAAAAGGAAAAGCCAATTATCAAATTTGTTTGGAAAGGTAAGTGACCACAAATAGCCAAAACATCTTGAAAAAGAAGAATAAAGTTGGAATACTACGCCTCTTCCGCCCTGGGCCCGGAAGGGTGATGTGG
The DNA here is from genome assembly GCA_026826555.1 of Tolypeutes matacus. NCBI lineage: Eukaryota > Metazoa > Chordata > Mammalia > Cingulata > Chlamyphoridae > Tolypeutes > Tolypeutes matacus. The sequence goes on along the minus strand of JAKSZT010029605.1, from coordinate 4,409 downwards.
CTGGGGCTCCGCCGGCCTCACTATGTCTGCCATTTTCAATTTTCAGAGTCTGTTGACTGTAATCTTGCTGCTTATATGTACCTGTGCTTATATCCGATCCTTGGCACCCAGCCTCCTGGACAGAAATAAAACTGGACTGTTGGGTATATTTTGGAAGTGTGCCAGAATAGGTGAACGAAAGAGTCCTTATGTTGCTGTATGCTCTATAGTGATGGCCTTCAGTATCCTGTTTGTACAATAGCTTGGAACAATGCCAGAATTTGATTGCAGTCAGATTTCAAAATGAAAAAGGACTATATACAGAAAATAATGGAAAGAGTGTTTAACTCTTTTATCTCTGAACATTGAATGAGATAAATTTCCAGCTGCTGTTCTCTATTTTTACGTTATTGGACCAATGTTCTGTATAAATAATTAAGATGTAACCAAATTCAAAGAGTTTAAAATGTGTGTAACAATCAACCTCAGTACTGTCACTACAATATTACATTCTGCAAATGTCTTCTGTTGTGTCAGATACCAATTTTTAGTGAAGTATCTCTAAGGCACATAGTAGAAAACAATTAGTAAATTACTCAAATTCCTTTCTGTGATTTGGAAATGATAAATCTTTATAGAATGAGAAAAAAAAAGTTGGAGTACTCACACTACCCAACTCTAAAGCATATTCCAAAGTTCCCTTGGTTAAAACTACATTTTAAATCAGCACACACCATTCAGAACTGTGTGGGAGAGAGTATAGTCTCTCGATGTGAACTGTGGTCTATGGTTGATGGCAAGGCCCCAGGATGAGTAAGTCCATTGAGGGTGATGGGCAACACTTGTGGGAGATGTTTGTGTGGGATGTGGTGGGAGGTGTGGGAGGTGGGGAACATGGGAATCCCTGTAGGTTCCATGTAATATTTTAGATAATCTAAGCACCTTTTTAAAAAAAATAATATATATATATATATAACATTTTTGTATGCAAATGCACATATATGCATATATATTTATATAACATTTTATAAATATTGGTGTGTATTGTGAAAAATTTGATTTTTACCCACAATAAAAAATAAATTAATTAAAAAAAAAATACATGGGATTGGCACAAAAATAGACATATTGACTAATGGAAGCAAATTGAGAGTAGAGAAATAGAACAAAATCTCTGTGTCCAAGTGATATTTGAGAAGCCTTCCAAGTCCACCCAACTGGAACAGAATAATCTCTTCAAGAAATGGTGCTGGGATAACTGGTTATCCATATCCAAAAGAATGATAGAGGGTCCCTCTCTAATGCCCCAGAAAAAAAATTAACTCAAGAGGAATCAAAGACCTAATTATAAGAGCCAGGGTCATAACACTTCTAGAAAATAGTGTAGGAAAACCTCCATGAGATCTTGTGGTAGGCAACAGTTTCATAAATTTACAACAAAAGCATGATAAGTGAATGAAAATATAGATAAATAGAACCTCTTCCAAATTAAAACAAATTTGCTTGAAAATTTTTTGTCAATAACGTGAAAAGACAGCTTACTCAGAGGTAGAAAATATTTGGAGTCCACATATCTAGTAATGGTCTAATAGCCAACACATTCATGTAATCCTAAAATATAATAATAAAAAGACAAACAACCCACTTAAAAATAGGTAAAAGCTTTGAACAGATATTTTTCTAAAGAGGAAATACAAATGGCTAAAAAAGCACATGAAAACATGCTCAATATCACTAGCTATTAAGGAAATGCAAATCAAAACTAAATGAGATATCACACCTACTAGACTCGTGGCTATTAAAAAAAACAGAAATCTACAAGTGTTGGAAAGGATACGGAGAAATAGGAACATTCATTCCCTGCTGTTGGGAATGTAAAATGTTGCAGCCACTGTGAAGGACAGTTTGACCATTCCTCAAGGAACTAAGTATAAAATTGCCATAGGACCTGGAAATTCCATTTTTGGTATATTCCCAGAAGAATTGACAGCAGGGACATGAATAGGTATAAACACACCAATGTTAATAGGAACATTATTCACAATTATCAAAAGATGGAAGTAACCCAGGTGTCAATCAACAGATGAATGGATAAACTAAATGCAGTATATATGTATAGGGAAATATTATTCAGCTGTAAGAATATTAAATAAACTATAAGGTTTTTTATGGTTAAGAGAGTTCAAAGTGAGCTGGGAGTTCATTCCAGAGATTGCAATTCTGGAGGTCTTCGGCAGATTTCACAAACTTCCACAGTAAAGAAAGCTTCAAACTAAAGTGCTCCTGAGGGTTCTAGGAATGTCCAGATAGCAAAAGAAAACCACACAGCCTCAGGAAATCTGCATCCCCTCAGCAGACCCTATTAGAGAATATATGAAAATCCATTTCCTCTATATAACATAGTTATATTCATTTATTAATCTCCTTAATCATGATTTTTCTACTCTTTTTATTTGAACCTATACTTTTCAATGTATTTCTTAACTATATTTTTCAGAGACTTAAATCTTCAGATTGTTCATATGCCAGTTGAGTCCTGCAATCCAGCAAAGTTGGAACCTACTCCTGCTCTACTTTTTTCTTTGGGCTTGGCCTGTACAACTAACAAAATGATGATGGACAAGTCCCATCCCTTGGACAAGAATTATCTACAAGTGCAAGGAAAACAATTCCTTTTCTTGGCCACATAATATCTAAGTCTCCTCTCAGCCTGAAGAAGGCAGAGCAGACATCATTCCATACCCCTTAAGTTTGAGGAAGGAACAAAAATAAGGGGGAAGGTCTACACAACAAAGTAGATTTATTGTTATTGAAAGTTTATCTTATGTGAATGTTAAAAAGTTACTTTTAACAGTGATATAAATAATGAATAAAGTAAATAAAATAAAAATAAACAAAAAATAAAATAAAAATAAAGAAATGAGTACACACCTTTTGGTAATGTATATCTACAGACTGATAGTGTGGGGGATTGCTGGGTTGTAAAATAGTAATATATTCAGTCTTTGTAGGAACTGCCCCAAAACATCCAAGGTGCTTGCAGAAATTTATACAAGTACTTTGTTTATCAATATATGTATTTTCTTTTTCTATACATCCTAATTAACAATTGATGTTATAGATCATGTCAACATTAACCATTCTGGTAAGTGGTTAAAATGTCTCATAAAAGAGTTGAATATATTTCTCTAAGGTCTGAATATATGAAGCACATCTGTTAATATTTATTACCTTCATGTAAATCCTTTCTTGTTAATTATGTGTTCAAGTTTTTTGATCATTTTAGTCACCTATCATTTCCTCAACGGTTTGGAAGAGATTTTATACATACCACCACATTCTGGGTTACCACTTTCCACTCTTAACTGGTGTATTATGAAGAAAAGGAATTCTTAAATTTGATAAAGTCCCATTTATCAATTTTTATTTTAACATTAAAGTTTATCCTGCCTTGTTTACAAAATAATTCTTACTATTCCAAATCACAAATAACTTTTTATGTCTTTTTCTAAAATCTGTATTTTTAATTAATCTATTTATTAATTTTTACCTACAACTTTTAGATCTTCAATCTATCTGGAATTCTTGTTGGTTTATTATGTGAGACTGGATTCCTAAATTTTTTTCAATATGGATAACCACTTCACAAATTACCATTCATGGAAAAGATCATCATTTGACCCACTTCACCACATTGCTTTTCAATAAATCAGGTGGTTGTATAATTTTGAGTATGTTTCCAAAATCCTTAATCTGTTATGCTGATTAATTAATTTACCCTTTTGCCACTGACATACTGCATAATAAATAGTTTCCATAATAATTACTTTTTATTTTCTTATTTTTTTCTTTTATTATTTTTCCCATAATAATTCTTGATACTTGGTGATTTAAGTTCCCCCAATTGCTTCTTCTTATTCAAAATAATTTTGACCCTTGTTGGTACATTGCATATGAACTTAGAATTTATTTGTGAATTTTTTATTTTAAGAAACTTAAAATCTTAGGAGGAATTTAATTTAATATATGGAATAATTTGGAGTTAATGAAATTTTAACAATTTCTATGATATATGCTTCCATTTATTAAGATTTCTTAACTTCTTTCAATAATGTTTTGTAGCTGTCAATGTAGAGGTTTTAAATACATTTCATTACATGACATATATTCCTATTATTTGATAGTTTCATTGGTGTTATAAATTGTAAATTTTCTTTTTTGTTTATTGCTAGAATATGGAGATACAATTGATTTGTTAGTGAACTTCCAACTAATTTGCAATGTCATTAAATCTAATAGACTATAGATTACTATGAAATGTCTAGATATACTGTCATGTTATTTGGAAATTATGACAACTTAATATTATACTTTTTCCTTATGCCTAGCTGGGAAAGGGAGGGGGCTACCAGAGAAGACTGGAGAACTGT
>JAKSZT010029595.1:15026-25433 GCA_026826555.1 Tolypeutes matacus | reverse complement strand
ATGTTCACAAGTTTTGATGTTCCCTGGTCGTTCAAAGGAACTACTTTCGGGAAATCTGAATCATATTTTGGGTCAGAGAATTAAGTTTTATGTGGAAGGCAGGGTGAGGATTTGAGCCACTCTCTTCCCTGTAATAAAGTACTTGGCTGCCCTTTGTCCATAGCTCTGGGGAGGTAACTTGTATCCCTTGGAATCTGCTGAATGGGGTCACTGACTACATTTTCTGACCAGAATCCTTCACTCAGCAGTTTTGTGACCATACAGGGATGCTATGGGGATCTCAGGACACAGCACATATTCTCCATGAGCTGAAAATATCACACCCATGTAGGGCTGAAAGTCAGCGTCCAGCCTCCCCTGTCCTGGAACCATGAAGCACCCACTTTGGAGGGCAGTACTAGCAAGTTTCTTGCATATTCATCCCAACCTTTAATAATTGTATTCTTTTAGGTCTTTTATGGTATATTGGGCATGTTTCCTAAGGATTTGCTTGTATTTACTCATTTTCAGCCTTATAACATACACTAATAAGCAGGCTTTGCTAACATTTTCAAATGACAGCACAGAAAACTGGACAAAGAAAGTTTACATAATTTTCCCTGGCTTGGGTGGCCTCTAAATGGGATCTGAACCCAGATGATCAAACACTGGCACCCATGCTTTTAGTCACTGTGTTTTGCTGCCTTCCTATGCGGTCTCATCTATATAAATCATCCCACATCTCTCTATCAGGTGTCCAAAGTGAGCACAAAACTACAACTTGTTTTGAAACCCACCTTTGACTCAAGTGGGTCTGCTGCAAAGCTTGTAAATAAGGGGAGCATAGTGTGAAGCGTAAATAAATTATTAATGATTTCTCATGTTTATCTGTCAGTAAGAGGTCAACTGATATTTCTACTGTGAATACCTTTCCCAGGTTCTTGTCTCAAGTATAAAAAAAGAAAATATGCTGCCCAGTCTAAAAAATCTACTGACAGCCAATCCCATTCAGTTAGCAGACTCAAACTCAGCATCTGGTCAAAGAAGAAGGAGAGCCGTCAAACATCCCTGAACCAGTGTGCCACGGAAGGTACAGTGGAAATGCAATTACTCTATTGCCTCAGTAATGATGGCTGTAGATACTAAGTATCCCATACTGAGGAAAAACCTTTAAAAAGGCTAAGCCATGTTATTTTCCTTAATTCATGTGTGAATTTTTTTTATTTTTTATTATTTTTTTTTTACTAATGAGTCAGTAATGCCACAAACACATAATTAAAAATGCATTTACAACTAAAGTTTGGTTCACATTTATTGGTAGACAGCATTTTAAGTTAATGTTTGGTCACTACTCTATTTCTGAACTTTAGGAGAAAGATATCTTCTGAAACTGCTGTGAGATTATTAAAATATTTCTAAGAGAAGTTTTAGATTCACATATAAATCATGCAGAGAATACAAAGAGTTCCCACATGTTCCCCTGCCACCCTCTCAGTCCAGACCCAGCAAAATTTCCTGTTAACAACTCTCAGTCATATGGTTTATGTGAACAGTTGAAGGAACAGTTTTTAAACACACATTTTTATTTTTTAAAAGATACTTAGATTACATGAATGCCACACAAAAAATCATATGGACACACACACAAAAAAAGTATATGGATTCCCATATGCCCCACTCCCCACACCTCCCACAGCCTCCCACATAAACAACATCCTTCATCAGTGTGACACATTCATTGCAATTGATAAACACATCCTGGGGCATTGCTACTGAGCATGGACCAGAGTTCACCTGTAGTCTACACTCTCTCCCACACAGTTCTGCAGGTTATGGGAAGATATATAATAGCCTATATCTGTCATTGCAATGTCACTCAGGATGATTCCCAAGGAAGGGACAGTATTGATACATTGTTTTGCAGGCTCACTCTTCCTGATCTTCAGGTACTGCATTTTTACATACAAAGGTATATTGCCATGTACCTACCATGATAGAATGTCAGGGGTTGTATTGGGTCTCTCCAAAGTACATAGAGAAAACCTTGGTACCTCTGAGTGTGACCTCATTTGGAAATAAGGTGTTTGCAGATGTGAATAAGTTGAAGTCTACTGAATTAGGGTGGGCTATAATAGAATATGACTCATGCACTTGTAAGTAGGGAAGAGACTGAGAGGAGAAGGCTATGAGAAGATGGACCAGCACAGGGAGAAGCAGGCCATGTGAACATGGAAGAAGAGGTTGGAGTAGTGCTGCCATAAGCCCAGGAATCCTGGAGCCACCAGAAGCTGGAAGAGTAAAGGAATGATTCCTAGCTAGGGTCTTCAGAGGGAGAGACAGAGTGGTGCTATGGACACCTTAATTTTAGACTTTTTGTCCCTAGAACTGGGAGAGTTTAAGTTTGTGTTCTCAAACCCCCCAGTTTTTGGTAATTTATTATGGTAGTGCCAGGAAACTAAACACATATGGTACTGGGAAGTGGGGTGCTGCTACAACAGATACATGGGGAGGCCTCACAGAGGCTTCCAGGCAAAATATAGCTTCTCAACACAGACTTGGGTGAAGTTAACCCAGATGTTTCCAGGCTACCTCCTGCCAGTGAATCTGTACATTGAGGCTCCAGACACAAAAGAGCACAAATGGACCTCGTCAATATGCCCTCTCTGGATTGCTAAATATGCGATACAAAAACACAGCAAAATTGTTGTTGTATTCCACAATTTGGAAGAGTACGGTTTTGCATAAAATAGCAACAAAAATAATGCACTAGTATAAACTAAAAAATGTATGAAAGATTCTATATTAAAATCTGATTACCTTCTGACCCTGTTCTTCACCCCTCTAGGATCTGTTTCTCAAGTGACTGTTAAGGTTTTGTACATCCTTTCAGATTTAGTAATGTAACTGAATATTCATATAAAATTGACATTGTACCACAATTTCCTAAGAGCTTCACTTAAATATACTCACGTTCTTTTTCCCCTTTATTTTTAGAGAAATTTTAGATTACATGAAAGTTAAATAAAAAATATAGGGGATCCCCATATACCCCCCTCCCCCTCCCACTTTACCCATTAACAACATTTTTCATTAGTGTGGTACATTTGTTAAAACTGATGAATAAATATTGAAGTGCTGCTACTAACTAAGGTCCATGGTTTCCAAGATAAGGCCTGCTGATGGGCTGCCAATTTCCTGGGGTTGTCTGCCCTGCCTAGAGGGTCCAGGTGTCTTCAGGGGCCTCAGGAGCACTCCTGCTTGAGGCATTGTTTCCTGTGGCAGTCAGTGAGATCCTCCTGAGACCTGCAAAAACTGAACATCTGGAATGACCTCCTGACTCACTGCCAAATATCTTAGCCATAAACACTCATTTGTATTTAATATTCCCCCTTTTGGTCAAGGGCTCTTTACAAACACATCTCTAGTTGGCACTTGATACTAATCCCTCGGTGCCAAGGAGGCCCATCCCTGGGAGTCATGTTCCATGCTGGGGGGAAAGCAGTGAACTTCTATGCTGAGTTTGGTTTAGAGAGGGGATACATTTGAGCAACTTGGATGTTTTCAGAACCTAACTCTTAGGCAGTAAATACTACTAGGCTAAGTTTTAATTTTACAAGAATTAAGTTCATAACTACAAGTATTAATATCAAGGGCCTGGCATATTGGTCTGTCCTCTTTGCTAGGTTCTGACTATGTACTCTATATATCCTTGCCACTCTATTAGAGCATGTAGCAGGGCTCCCAAGAATGTGACTTTAATATTTTGTTGGTTATTGTGTGGGTCTCCACCCACTGAGATAACACCTCATGACCACATGAACACATTCATAAGCCCTAGAGACATTCCCCAGGTGCATCCTTTGCCACACATCCTCCCAGCACTGTCAGCCTGCACCAATGGACCTCCCCTGCCAGAGCTGTAACTTTTCTGTAATCCAAAACCTCCTCATAAACAAAGTCAAAAAACTTTTTTGCTTTCTGACTTCCATCACTGTAATATCTGTTATCTTTTATATACAATGAAAATTTCATCTGTATGTTCACCATCATCTTATTTTTTCACTTTTGTAGCAATTCAACAGCTTGATATAGTTATGAATTCCAAAAATAGATATTGGATTATTCTTGTAAACTGAATGGAAAATCTGGGTGTGATTAAGATATGATTAGGGTATTGACTGGGCCACATCAGTAGGGCATTGAGCACCACCCGTTGGTGGGTGGGGAATCAAATATAAAAAGCATGGCAAAGGACAGAGTTGGAGTAGTTCTGATGTTGGAGTCTTGAGCTGGAGCCCCAGGAACTAAGAGAGCTTGGTCATGAGGAAGGAGAGAAGGCCCCAGGAAAAGACATGAAACGTTTGCCTGAGAGTCTACAACTGGCCTTGTGGAGAGAGGCAAAGCCTACAGAGCCTTGTCTACAGCTGATCTTGTGGAGGAAACAGAGGAGTTGAGCATGGAGAGAAATGGAGCCCTGGGAAGAGAGGAACCCAAGAAGCCTGTACCCTGGCAAACTTCAGCAGCTGTTTTGCTCCAACACGTGGCAATGGACTTTGGTGAGGGAAGAAACTTATGCTTTATGCCTGGTAAATGTGGACTTCTACCCCAAATAAATACCCTTGATAAAGACCAACCATTTTCTGGTATTTTGTATCAGCACCCCTTTGGTTGACTCATACACTCACATTTACCCCTTTAGTAACATCATACATGATTAGGGTTAATTTGCTACAATTGATGAACAAAAACTGAAGCACTGCTACAAACTATGGTCAATGGTTTATGTTATGGTTTACACTTTGCACCAGACACTTCTATAGGTTTTCACACAATGTTTAAAGGTCTGTTTCTGTCATTGCAAAATCATGTAGAACAATTCCAATGCTCTCAAAATGCCCTATGTTCCACCTATTCTTCCCTCTCTCTCCCATCAGAACCTATGGTAGCCACTAAGTTTCAATTGTTGAAGAATAACTTTCATAGTTACATGCATTAATATTGAGGCATTGACATACTGGTCTGTTTTCTTTTATTTGGCACTGCCTATGCACAAGAGATTCTTGGCCCTCTACTTGAGTAGATAGCAGGACTCCCAGAATGGGAGTTTAATATTTTCTCATTTCTTGTGTGGGTCTCCATGCACTGATAACACCCTATGACAAGATGAACACATTCATATTCCTTTGAAGCATGCCCCAGGGGCATCCTTTTCTACATTTCTCCCCACCACCGATGCCCTGCACCAGTGACCACCCCTGCCATATTTGCCAAAAGAACATTCCCATTCTTGTAGTTCTAACCACAGACCTAGAAATCTCCAGTTCACCTGTTCCTTCCTCCAGGCCTCCTCCAAGTCCATGGAGAGTCCAACCTAAATGCCCCACCTTGCTCACCCTTCCATTCCAGCTCTATCATCCCTACTCACATCCCTGCATCACCATCACCCCCATCCACTGCCAAATCACCCATTTCCACCTTATCGTAGATTCTGCCCACAGTGAGCATTGGCTCACCACACTCTACTCCCTTTCCATCTCCTGTTAACCTATCTTCCAGACTCTATCTCTGTGAGTCTCCTAAATATACTTAGGTGATAACAGTAAGGTCATGCAATAGTTGCCTTTGGTGACTGGCTTACCTCACTCAACATAAGGTCAAGATTCATCCATGTTGTCACATTTGTCAATACTTCATTCCTTCTTACAGCTAAATAATATTCCATTATATTTTTACACCTTATTTTGCTTATCTATTCATCTGTTGCTGGACACTTGGGTTGGTTCCAACTTTTGACAATAGTGAATGCTGCTGCGAAGAACTTTGGTGTGCATATATCTGTTCATGCCTATGCTTTCAATTTTTCTGGGTATATACCCAGCAGTGGGATTGCACGTTCATATGGCAGTTATATAGTTAGCTCCCTGAGCACTACCAAACCATTCTCCACAATGACTGCACCATTCTACATTCCCAGCAGCAGAGGATGAGGGTTCCCTTTCCTACACAATATCGCCAACACTTATAGTTGGTTTTTTTTTTTTTAATTTTATTGAAGTATATCATTCATACATAAACATACATAAACAATACGTGTATAGTAAAAGTTGTGAACTTACAAAACAGACAGGAATAACAACCTACAGGAGTCCTATACATCACCCCACCATAAACACCTGTCCTTGTTGTGAAACATTTGTTACAAAATATAAAACAAGATAGTCAAAATATTAATACTAACTATACTCCATATCTAGCATTTGGTGCCTTTTACCCCAACCCACCCTATAATTTTTAAAAAATATATTTTTATTACATAAGTTTTGAACTTACAAAACAATCATGTACATGTACAGAATTCCCATACAACACCCCTTCACCAACACACCATACCTTGCTAGAACATTTGTTACAGATTATGAGATAATATCTGTTTACTTAATAGCTGCCAGTCTAATAAGTGAAGATATCATCTCATGGTGCCCCACCCCAAACACACAGACAGCACAGCAAAGAAACATATTCCTTTTTAGGTGCTGCAACCATTGGAATCACTACACAGATCTCCTAATTCTTCATCCAGAACTGTTTTGAAAAGCCAAGTTATGGTTAATTGCAAGACTTGGCAACTATATCAATTGAGACACTTATATTGAAGGTAAAAAATAATCCAGTGTGATACTGTTTTGTAGGTTTTGGGAAAAAGGACTTCATAAGAACAATTAGACCACTATATTTTGTAATTGTTGTTCATCTCATTTGATCAGGTATCTGCTGCCAGTCAGGAAACTGGTTTATTCAGAAGAACAGTTATTGTATTCAGGCAGTCAATAATAGGATTTTTTGACTGTTTGATAGATTCTTTCAACAATGGGATGAATTGAACTTTAAGTGGGGATACCTGGGCTGTAATCGTGCTCTGAGTCTTGAGTAGACTTGTATTGAAAGAATATATACAAAATGTTCATAAGCTCAAGAAAAGATACTCAACAGCATTAGTCATTAAGGAAAAGCAAATCAAAACATTTTTGAGAGAAAGAAAAATGGAAAATAACAAACAGAAGTGTGGGTATGAATCAATTGGAATCCCCATATATTGGTGGTGGGAATGTAAAATAGAGCAGCCACTTTGGGAAATAGTTTGGCATTCCCTCAAAAAGTTAAATAGAGAACTACCATACGACCAGCAAACTATTAGGTCTATATATTAAAGAATTAAAAAGAGAGGCCCAGGGAAGTGGATGTAGTTCAAGAGATTGGGATCCCATCTACTATATTGGAGTTCCTGGGTTTGATTTCCAGGGCCTTCTGGTGAAGGCAAAAGCTCACCCATACCCTGCAGAGAGCTGACGGCCCATGCCCCACAGAGAACTGAGTTGACACAGGAAGATGACACAACAAAGGGAGATGCAGAGAAGACAGAACGAGAGATGCAGCAGACTAGGTAGAGGAGGTGGCACAAGCAATTGTATTCCTCTCTCCCACACTGATGGTCCCTGGATCAATTCCCAGTGCCTCCTAAAGAGAAAGATGAGAAGAAAAGATAGGCAGACACAGAAAGAACACACAGCAAAGGCACACAGGGAGCAGAAGCAAACACAAACAACAACAAGGGAGGAGGGAATAAAATCTTTAAAGTCTCTTTAAAAAACACAGAGGCCCAAACAGATACTTGAAACTACTGTTTAATTCAGCATTATTCACAATAGCCAAAAGTTGGAAACCACCTAAGTGTCCCATATATAGAAGAATGGGTTAAAAAAACGTGGCATATCTATACAATGGAATATTACTGAACCATAAAAAGTACTGAAGTTCTGATACATACTACTATATGCATGACCCTTACAAACATTATACTGAGGAAATAAGGCAGACACAAAAGAAAAACAGTGTATGATTGGAGTTATTTGAAATATAAGGAGAAGAAAATTCATAGAAACAGAAAGGAGATTACAGCTCATTACCAGGGGCTAGGGAGAAAAGAGAATGGGCTTTTCTATCTATAGAGTTCTTGTTTCAGGTAATGAGAAAGTTTTGGAATTGAATGCTTGGTGATGGTAACATAACACTGTAAATGTAACTGATTCAAGTAAATTGTACATGCTGTAAAAATGGGTAAACTGGCAACTTTTATATTACACAGATATCATCTGAATGAAAATTTTTAAAAATCCTGTAGAACAGATGAGAAATTCAAAGTCAACAAAGATCTGTGAGGCTGAAGTAGTATTCCGTGAAGTCAGTGAGATACTGACAATTTCCTTGGACTTCAGAATGGGCTGGATATCTATCATCGAACTGTATATTTTAGTACCACTTGTACATGAACTATTTCACATCGACTGAGATTGTCTTTAGCTACAAAGCCAAGGATTCTATTCTTTTTTTTTTAATTATTATTTTTTTTTATTATGAGTAAAAATCAAAATTCTCACAATACATACAAACATTTGCAAAATGATATATAAATATATATGCATATATGTGTATTTGCTTACAAAAATGTTATTTATATATATATATACACACACATATATTTTAAGAGGTGCTTAGATTATCCAAAATATTACACGGAACCCACTGGGATTCCCATGTTGCCCACCTCCCACACCTCCCACCACATCCCACACAAATAACAATGAGGTGGAGCCAGTGGTCACTTGACACTTTTGGGGTAGGGAGGGGATGAGCAGTTGAAATACAGGGGCTTCTTTGGGAGTTGGAGGTTGGCCTGAGTACTGTTGTGGCAAAGGATTCTATTCTGATTACATTCCGTTTCCTCTCCTTGGTCCCTCCTTCCATGAAGGGTTTCTGGAGCTCCACAGTCCATGTTTGCAAACCACCCAGCCCTGCACATTGCAGCCCCTTGTCTGGGTCATGCAAAGTTCCCTGAGTAATGCTGAGCTGAACCCCAGTGTATTGACGATTCCTCTGTGTCCCCCTAGCTCCCCTGGAAGTCCTAGTGGAGGAGACTTCTAGTGACAGACTGGATGAGGAGGGCCCATCTAATGTCGAGGTAAGGTCAGCTGTTCATGTCTAAGATAGAAATGTTCCTTTGTCAGATTTGTCCTTTTTCAATTGAGTACACCCCTTAATATATGATGATGTGAATTATAGATATTAGCCACTGTTTGGGGGGGGGAGAATACGTGGAAGGGAGGCTCCTACCAAAAGATCTCTGATGAAGAAAGTGTTAAAATAGCAGCATTTTATAAATCATATGGTAGGTTAAGACTTCTGGTTTTATAAAATCACCAGCATCTGAGCAGACACTACTCAAAATCATAATGTCCTCATAGAGTTTTCTTTTCTGCAATTGCAGGGGAACTCCAGAAGAAGTGAAAAAGGTAGGTGTTCTGGGCTCATCCAATATCTGATGGAGAAACAGACATAGAATAGGGAGCTTCCTGGAAGCTCTATGCTGGAGGCTCGACTGAATATATCATGTTGCTCTTGGATGCCTTGAGCTACACGGCCAAACATTCTTGTTCCTCATTGCTTCCCGCTCCTCCTCTCCTTTACCATCTTTCATCCACCAAAAAGCATGGCCCAGCACAGATCATGCCAGGCTTATTATCCCTCAGCTCCATATTTTCTTCCTTATTGTAGATGCCTGAATAATCCATGAACAACACCCCAATGTACTGACATTTACTCTGTGTCCTCCTAGCAACCCCAGATGATCTGTTGGAGAAGCCCCCTAGTGACTAGCCGGTTGAGGACGTTCCATCTAATTTGAATGTAAGGTCACCCTTTCTTTTGCTGATGGAAAATTGCTGATTTTAGTTTTATAAACTGAGTTCAGGTATGAAAATCAGACCATGTAATTATTCATGATATATATGATGGGGCTAGTGTTTCCTCCTACAATGAAGACTTCTTTATTCCCACCTTAAATTCCCAACCTAAATATAAATGGGAGAGATGCATCAAACAGGAAAAGCCTGTTCTTTACCACACGTGTCTGTTACAGTTACTTTAGCAGTATTTGACTGGACCACTTTTTTGCCATCTGCTTTTCTTCTTTTTTAAAAAAATATTTAAAAAAAATTTTTTTAAAAGGTACTCAGATTACACAAATGTTACACAAAAATATAAGGATTCCCATATGCCCCACTTCCCACACATCCCATACCCTCCCACATAAAATATTTGTGCAAAAGCTACACAGCATATTCTATTCTCAGAGCGTTTTCATTTCTCTAATTGCAGGTGGCTTCAGAAGCAAGTGAAAATGGTATGTATTTTGGTATCAGCTACATGTTAAGAACAAAATCTGGGTGATTTAAATACTAGGGTTTTCATACTTGCTTTACTGTGGAGACAACCCTGATTTTAGCTTCCATGTGGGCATAAGAAATAGGGATGTGCTTCTGCTTTAGGTGAAGACAAAGGACAAGGTACTACAGTACTTAGAAGCAGCACTGT
>JAKSZT010029587.1:3039460-3052680 GCA_026826555.1 Tolypeutes matacus | reverse complement strand
AATGGAGGAATATATATATATATAGTGATTTAGAATGCTAGAATTATGAGGAGGGAGAGAAATAGTAGAGAAAGGTCTGAAAGGAAAAAGTTAATGCTAATAAAAAAAAAAAGAAAAAAAGAAGAAGAAGAAAACAAAATAGTTGGGATAGAAATTGACACCCTTAAGTTGTGGGCCTATGAAAAAATGTTGTCTCTAAGAGCCACAACAGAAAACAGAAGGCAGAAAGATGCAGGAAGGATAAGCGATAGTTTGTAATACAAAATCAATATATACAGCGAGTGGGAAATTACTGGATAAGAAGCCCAGCAAAGAAGCGACCACCTGGCAGCACCTATTTAAAAAAAAAAAAATAGAAGGAAAAAGGAAGGGGGGAGGAAAACGGGAATAATAGCAATAGACCAGAAAGTAACAGAGAGAAACCAAAGATTCACACAGGCAAGCAGTCAAACAGAGCTAAGGCGGGTCAATGATTCCCCTAGGGTCCACGTGGATCCTTCCTGCCTACTTGTGTTTATCAATGAATTTCCCCACAGGGTTCTATATGCAGGTCCTGAAGCAGCTTTTAGCTATTAAACTAAATTAAAAAGAATTTATTTTTCATTTGTTGAGGTGACCTCACTTTTTTTTTTTCTTTTTTTTAGCCAAATGCAGGACCCAAAATAATTCCTCCTCTAGACCAACCCCCTTACGGAAGGGACCCTAGCTGGGCCCGTGGAAATTAATCAAGCACGTCCCACGTTCCGGACTCCCCAGATTAACTGAAGCTCTGATGTTAGTCAGTGAGGAGTGCTAAAGATGGCGGATTCCGCCCCTTCTGGCGCCGAGCTCCAGCGTCACCGGGCTGCTCAGTAAATCAGTTTGAGTGCAGATTCGCGTCTGCTCTCAGCCTGATGCTGCTTCAGGTCGGCTTATCTGCTCCCCAAAGCTATGGGGTGGTGCAGGCAGCCAGATCGATGTCTAAAAATATAAAATACCCTTCCCTGTCTTCCAACTGAACCCTCCCTTTTTTGGGAAGTGTCCCTTCCTCCTGGCTCCGCAGTGGCCCGGGTCTTATCCCTGGGTGGCTAGGGAAATCAGCTGCGTTTCCTGACCAAAATCCCCCCTCCGGTTCACTGGATGCTGATTAGTTCGTTTGCTCTGTTCACACAAGGTCCAAGGGGCGGCAGGCAGCCAGATCCCCAGAAAATAAAACTTTTTCGCCCCGCCCGCAGCTCAAAATGGCCGTTTTATTTTTTTTTTTCCGTAACCGCGGGACTCAGCCGCCTGTGCCAACCTCCACCGGCAGCCTCAAAACTCACGAATCTCCACCATTCGGTCCACGCCGCCGATCCGCGCAGATAGATGTCCCACGCCTCTCACTCCACGCGTGCACAGCACAGACCCCCGGGCAGGACCCCGTCCCCAATCCGTCTTGCTCTGGGAGCTTGCAGTGTGTGCCCTCCTACACTAACGCCATCTTGGCCGCCTCCCTTTAGTATTTTTTGAAGTGCAGGTTTCTTGTTATTATATTCTCTTAATTTCTGTTTATATGTGAATATTTTGAACTCTCCCTCATTTTTGAATTCCAACTTGGCTGTATAGAAAGTTCGTGGCTGGAAGTTTTTTTCATACCACTGTCTTCTTGCCTCCATGGTTTCAGATGAGAAATCAGAACTTAATCTTATTGTGCTTCCTTTGTATGTGATGTTTTGCTTTTCTCTTGCTGTGTTGTGTATTTTCTCTTTGACTTGAACATTGGACTTTTTGACAAGCATATATCTTGGAGTAGGCCCGTTGGGATATATATTGTTTGGGATGCACTGTGCTTCCTGGATATGTACATCTGTCTCCCTCAATAGGGTTTGGAAATTTTCAGCCATTATTTTCTTCAACACTCCTACTGTTCCCTTTCCCTTCTCTACTCCTTCTGGGATGCCTATAATGTATATGTTTGTGCATTTTGCATTGTCAATTAAATCCCTAAGTCCCTGTTGGATTTTTTCTATCTTTTTATCTATCTGTTCTATTATCTGTTTTATTTCAGGTGTACTCTTTCACAACACTAATTCTCTTTTGTGCCTGTTTAAATCTGCTTTATGTGATTCTAAGTCTTTTTTATTTCTTTGATTGTGCCATTCACCACCATCATATCCGTTATCTTTTTATGTATGTTTACAATTTCTTCAGTAAGTTCCCTCAGTGTCTTCTTAATATCCTTAATCTCTTCCTTCACTTCATTAAGTTGGTCCATGATATTTGTTTGAACAGCTTTGATTAGTTGTTCAATGTTCTACATCTCTTCCTGGTTTTTAGTTTGTTCATTAGAATGGTCCATGTCTTCCTGTTTCTCAGTATGGTTTGTAAATTTTTATTGCCCTCTGGTCACCATTTTATCTTGACGGATTTATTCAGTTGATTAGCTTCTCTCTCTGCTCTAGAGTTTTATTTAACTGGTGGTTCTGTGTGTGTGTTAAGTTTTCTCTTTGACATTTTGTTCTTCTTGTTATATTTCCTTGCTGTTTTCTATGTTTCCTTGAAGGAAAAAGTCAGGGTCAGAGGAATTGAGAAAGATAAGAAAGGAAAAAGGATAATAGAAATAATAATAAAGGTTAGAAGAGAGTTCGCACAAGACTTAGTAAAATGAATATTTAACTCATGTAGGCAGTGTAGAGAAATAGGGGGAAAAAGTCGAGTAACTACAATGGAATGAGAAACCAAATAGAGAGAAATATATAGAATGATTTAAAAGGCCAGGATGATGAGAAGAGAGAGAAAGATTAAAGAAAGGGCTGAAAGGAAAAAGTTAATAAAAAAAGAAAACAGAACAGATAAGATAGAAATCAAAACCAGTGAATTTGAGGACTAATAGAAAGATGAAGGAAGGAAAAGAGATAGCATTGGTAGACAAAATTAATATATACAGAAAATGGGAAATCAAGGAAGAAGAAGCACAGCAAAGAAGAAACAAGCTAGCAGCATCTAATTAAAAAAAAAATGGGAGGGGGTGGGGAGAGGAAAGAGGAAAGAAAAGCAAGAAACAGACAAAGAAAAACCAAACAAACACACAAGCAAGCAGTCCAACAAAGCTAAGGAAGAACAGCATTCCATCTTGGGCCCTTGTGGAGTGTGATGGTTAGGCTAATGTGTCAAATCGGCCAGGTAATTGTGTCCAGGTATTTGGTCCAGCAAGCACTGGGCTAATTGTACTACAAGAACATTTATGGACTTCGATCACCAGTGAGTTTACTGAGTGGATGGCTGATTACATCTGCATCAATCATGGAGATTGCATCAGGAATAGATGATGCTTTTATCCAATCAGTTGAATGCCTTAAAAGTGGAAGTGATTTCAACATTCAGAGAGAATTTCCCAGCTCCTCTTTGGACAGCCAGCTTCTCCCAGAAACTCATCAAGGACCTTTCATGGGACATTCCTCGGAGCCCCTGGTTTGCAGCGTACCTGAGGAACCTGGACTTGTGCACCCCCATGGTCACATGAGAGTCTTTTTATAAAATCTTATATTATTGACAGATCTCTCCTGTTGATTCTGTTTCCTGAGAGAACGCTGACTAATACAGCTTGGTAATGGGAGTGGTTCTTGAGGAGCAACGTCTTAAACATGGGGTGTTTGAAGAGATTCTGGGAGTTTTGTAATTGGCTCTCTACTCTAATTGGACTCAGGGGTACTAATGACTCCCTTTTCAATAATGAAGAGGTTGCTAACAGTACATGGCATGAACTGGCAATAGAGATACACAAAATAGCATCATTGGATTCCCCTACTTCCACGCTTATAAGAAGCTCCTTATAACAGAATTTTGTGGACTCAAAAATTATAATGATTTTGACTGGCTCCCCGAGATACTCTGGGTACAGTTACAAAAGAAAAAGATGAGCTAAAGTCTTCAAATTTGAAACTTAAATGCCACATGAATGATATGAAAATTTCTACATGTGTCTTTAAAGAAAATCTTGTCTCCTGTAGCCACAGACTTGAGATATCTGAGAATCAAACCCAGATTCTCATTGTACATGTAGCAGAATTACAGAGGAAACTAAAATCTCAGCCTTGCAGGGTTTCTGCAATTAAAGTGAAGACATTGATTGGAAAGGAGTGAAACCCCGAGGATTGGGATGTAGACATGTGGGAAGATGATAATATTGGTGGGGACTTTGGAACTCTAAATTCTACTGAGACTTTACCAGATAAACCTGTGATGGCCTGCCCTGTGGAGACCACACCTTGTCAACCTTGTATCATCCAGCCTCCAGCTTGCCCCAGGAAGTCTGGACCTCCTTCCACCCCTTGAGGTAGGTACCAGCCAAAAGGAAGCCTACACTGCCCAACCTCTGGCCTGCCTCAGGGAGCCTGGACCTCCTCCCAGTCATGAGGCAGGTACCAACCAAACTCCAGCATTCACTGACAAACTTCCAATGTGCCCTGAGGAATCTGTCTTCCAAACCCTGCCTGAAGAGACTAATCCTGTCTCACCAGAAGAAAATATAAAGGAATGCCCAAGATCAGTAGCCTGCAAGACATCTCTAATCCTTCTCCTTACCCAAACCTCCCAGCTTTCTTGTCTTTGAGACCCATTACTAGACTAAAATTACAACAAGTCCCCAAAGGTGAAATACAAAGTGTGACCCATGAGGAACTACATATGTTCTGAAAGAACTGCATGAGTTTTCCAACTTACATAGACAGAAATCAGAGAAATATGTGTGGGAATAGATACTAAGAGGAAGGAATATAAAGTTGGATCAGCCTGAATTTATTGATATGGGTCCACTAAGCAGAAATTCTGGATTCAATGCTGTAGCTCGAGGCATTAAAAGGGCTCTAACAGTTTGTTTGGGTGGCTAACTGAAACATGGACCAAACGATGGCCTAGCATGTCTGATGTTGAGATGCCCGATTTGCCCTGGTATACAGTAGATGAGGGAATTCAAAGGCTTAGAGAGATTGGAATGCAACAATGGATTTACCACTTGAGACCTGCCCATCCAGCCCAGGAATGTCCAGAGAACACGCCTTTAGCCATGATTGTGAGGGGAAATTTTGTAAGACTATCTCCATCTTCTCTGAAGAGCTCTGTGGTTGCTCTTCTCTGCAGTCCAAATATTACTGTAGGGAGGTGAAATTGGAATCCTTAAACATTATGGGGATGATCGGATCTCGGTCCCATAAAAGTCAAGTATTGGCAGTTAATCTTAAAGGCAAGGTGGGCGTGGATACCATAATTAAAGTCAGATTCAAAGCAGCACACAGAATAGTGTGAGGCACAAGGAGTTATGTTGTTGGCTAATATATCATGGGGTACCTAGAAGTGAATTACGTGGTTAGTCTACTAAATTTCTTCTGGATCTGTAAAAGCAGAAGTGTTCTAGTTCAAGTGAACAAAACACTAACTCAAATTACAGACTCCAGAGAATTACAGCCTCTTAATCAATTCCCAGATTTGAGACAGTTTACAGACTCAGAGGCCCTTGAATGAGAAGGCCAGGTCCCTTTGGGGAATGATCCTGTTAAACTGCCAAAAATTTATACTGTTAATCTTCCTCCCACCTTTCCTCAGGGAGAACTATAGCCTTTTGCCAGAATAACTGTGCATTGGGGAAAAGGAAATGATCAGACATTTCGGGGATTATTAGACACTTGCTCAGAAGTCACATTAATTCCAGGAGACTCAAAACATCACTGTGGTCCACCAGTCAGAGTAGGGGCTTATGGAGGTTAGGTGATTGATGGAGTTGTAGCTCAGGTCCATCTCACAGTGGGTCCAGTGGGTCCCCGGACCCATTCTCTGGTTATTTCCCCAGTTCCAGAATGCATAATTGGAATAGACATATTCAGTAGCTGGCAGAGTCCCCACATTGGATCCCTGAATTGTGGAATGAGGGCTATTATGGTTGGAAAGGCCAAGTGGAAGCCTGTAGAACTGCCCCTGCCTAGCAAAATAGTAAATCAAAGGCAATATCAGATTCCTGGAGGTATTGCAGAGATTAGTGCCACCATCAAGGAATTAAAGGATGCAGGGGTGGTGATTCCCACCGCATTCCCATTCAACTCTCCTATTTGGCCTGTTCAGAAAACAGATGGATCTTGGAGGATGACAGTAGATTATTGTAAACTTAACCAGGTGGTGACTCCAATTGCAGCTGCTGTCCTAGATGTGGTATCATTGCTTGAGCAAATCAATACTTCCCCTGGTAGCTGGTATGCAGATGTTGATCTGGTAAATGCTTTTTTCTCAATTGCCATTAGTAAGGACCACCAGAAGCAGTTTGCTTTCAGCTGGCAAGGCCAGCAGTGTACCTTCACTGTCCTGCCTCAAGGGTATATCAACTCTCCAGCCCTATGTCATAATATTGTCTGCAGCGACCTTGATTGTTTCTCCCTCCCATGAAACATCACACTGGTCCTTTATATTGATGATATCATGTTGATGGAATCTACTGAGCAAGAAGTAGCAAAGACTCTAGATTTATTGGTAAGGCATTTGCATGAGAGAGGATGGGAGATAAATCCAACAAAAATACAGGGTCTTTCCACCTCAGTGAAATTTTGAATTGTCCAGTGGTGTGGGGACTGTCAAGATATTCCTTCTAAAGTAAAGGATAAGCTGTTGCACCTGGCCCCTCCTATGACCAACAAAGAGGCACAATGCTTAGTTGGCCTCTTCAGATTTTGGAGACAACACATTGCTCATTTGAGTGTGTTACTCTGGCCCATTTACTGAGTAACCAGAAAAGCTGCTAGTTTTGATTGGGGACTGGAACAAGAGGAGGCCCTGCAACAGGTCCAGGCTGCTGTGCAAGCTGCCTACCACCTGGACCATATGATCCAGAAGATCCAATGATGCTGGAAGTTTCAATGGCAAATAGAGATGCTCTCTGGTGCCTTTGGCAGGCCCCTATGGGGGATTCACAATGCAGACCTTTAGGATTTTGGAGTAAAGCCTTGCCATCCTCTGCAGATAATTACTCCCCTTTTGAGAAGCAGGTTTTTGCTTGCTACTGGGCCTTAGTAGAGACTGAACACTTAACCATGGGCCATCAAGTTACCATGAGACCTGAGTTACCTATCATGTCAGGGTATTGTCTGATCCACCAAACCACGAAGTTGGGCATGCACAGCTGCACTCTATAATAAAGTGGAAGTGGGTATATTCGAGTTATGGCTCAAGCAGGCCGTGAAGGCACAAGTAAGTTACATGAGGAAATAGCCCAAATGCCCATGGTCACCACCCCTGCCATGTTACCTTCTCTTCCCCACCCCACAGCTTTAGACTCTTGGGGAGTCCCTTACAATCGTTGAATGAGGATGAGAAAACTCGAGCCTGGTTTACGGATGGTTCTGCACGATATGCAGGTACCACCTGAAAGTGGACAGCTGCAGCACTGCAGCCCTCTTTTGGGACATCCTTGAAAGATAGCAGTGAGGGCAAATCCTCCCAGTGGGCAGAATTTTGAGCAGTGCACCTAGTTGTTCATTTTGCTTGTAAAAAGACATGGCCAGAGGTGTGTTTGTACACTGATTCATGGGTTGTTGCCAGTGGTTTAGCTGGCTGGTCAGGGACTTGGAAGGAACATGATTGGAAAATTGGTGACAAGAAGGTCTGGGAAGAGGTATGTGGATAGGCCTTTCTGAGTGGGCAGAAAACATGAACATATTTGTGTCCCACATTATTGCTCACCAAAGGTTGACTTCAGCAGAGGATGATTTCAATAATCAAGTGGATATGATGACACGCTCTGTGGCTAATGCTCAGCCTCTCTCCCCAGCCACTCCTGTCAATACCCAATGGGCTCATGAACAAAGTGGCTATTGAGGTAGGGATAGAGGTTATGCATGGGCTCAGCAACATGGACTTCCCCTCACCAAGGTTGACTTGGCTACTGCCACTGCTGAATGCCCAATCTGCCAACAGCAGAGACCCACACTCAGTACTGGATATTGCACCATGCCTCGAGGTGACCAGCCTGCTATCGGGTGGCAGTGATTTGTTTTAACTGGAATAGACACATACTCTGGACATGGGTTTGCATTTCCTGCATGCAATGCTTCTTCCAAAACTACCATCCATGGACTTTCTGAATGTCTTATCTACCACCATGGCATTCCACACAACATTGCTTCTGATCTAGGAACCCATTTCACAGCAAATGATGTGTGGGAATGGACACATGCTAATGGAATTCACTGGTCTTACCATGTTCCCCATCACCCTGAAGCAGCTGGATTAATAAAACGGTGGAATGGCCTTTTGAATACTCAATTATGGTGCCAACTAGGTGGCAATATCTTGCAGGGCTGGGGCAATGTTCTCCAGAAGGCTGTGTATGTTCTAAATCAGTGCCCACTCTATGGTGCTGTTTCTCTCATAACCAGGATTCATAGGTCCAGGAATCAAGGGGTAGAAATGGGAGTGGCACCACTAACTATTTCCCCTAGTGACCCACTAGGAAAATTTTTGCTTCCTGTTCCTGCAACCTTAAGCTCTGCTGCTCTACAGGTTTTAGTCCCAAAAAGAGGAGTGCTGCCACCAGGGATCACAACAATGATTCCATTGAACTGGAAGTTAAGACTGCCATCTGGCCACTTTGGGCTCCTCTTACCTGTGAATCAACAGGCAAAGTATGGAATTACTATACTGGCTAGAGTGATTAATCCTGACTCTCAAGGGGAACTAGGACTACATCTACATAATGGGGGTAAGGAAGAGTTTGCCTGGAATGCAGGAGTTCCTCTAGGGTGTCTCCTACTACTGCCATTCCCTGTGATTAAAATCAATGGAAAATTGCAACAAACCAATCCAAGCAGGACTAACAATGGCCTAGAATCTTCGGGAATGAAAATTTGGGTCAACCCACCAGCCAAAGAACCACAGCAGCTGAAGTGCTCGCTGAAGGTAATGGGAACGTTGAATGGGTGGTGGAAGAAGGTAGTGATAAATATGAAGTTCAACCACATGACCAGTTATAGAAACCAGGATTGTAATAGTCATGAGCCCTTCTTCCTTGTTTTGTTATGAGCATGATTGTATATGTACACAAAACCAATTTCTTTGTTTTCTTCCCCAACCTTTTCCCCTATCATATGAAAAATTGTATTAATTTCATGTCATAATATTTAAGGATGTCAAGTTTAGGAGTGAATATTACCCAAGGACTTGTACCCTATTCTATAGGGAATTAATGTATTTCCAATTGTATGCAGGCAAATTGAACATTTTTAGGCAGAAATATTTATGTATGCTTGTCTGTTAATGTTTTTACTTCGAGACTAAGTATGGTTTAAGGTAATATGTGTTGACAAGGGGTGGACTGTAATGATTAGACTAATGTGTCAACTCAGCCAGGTAATTGTGTCCAGGTGTTTGTTTGGTCTAGCAAACACTGGGCTAATTGTACTACAAGAGCATTTATGGACTTCGATCACCAGTGAGTTTACTGAGTTGATGGCTGATTACATCTGCATCAATCACGGAGATTGCATCAGGAATAGATGATGCTTTTATCCAATCAGTTGAATGCCTTAAAAGGGGAAGTGATTTCAACATTCAGAAAGAATTTCCCATCTTGTCTTTGGACAACCAACTTCTCCCAGAAACTCATCAGGGACCTTTCATTGGACTTTCACCAGAGCCCCTGATTTGCAGCCTGCCTGAGGAACCTGGACTTGTGCATCCCCATGGTTGTGCGAGAGACTCTTATAAAATCTCATATTAGTTGGACTCAAATAAGTCCTACCTGCACATGGTCCATCAGTCCCTTCTATTCAAACCTATATGTAAGGCTGAGGTTTGTAGGTGTACTTCTAGAGACTGGAGCCTCTGGTCTGCCTTTGTGCCAGCCATGCCTGGAATCTCAGTGGAGCTGCAACTCATACTCTACAGCTCAATGGACTCACCCAAGTCACCTGCTGAGGAGACAACGATGATGGACAACATCCATCCGAGGGAATGGAGAGAGCCTGCAGCTGAAGACAGGATAATCCCATCCACCTCATCAATGGCATATAAGTCCACTCTCACTTGGAGATGGAGTGGGCATCACTATTCCAGTCCCCTCAGGATTGGAGGAAGAGCTATGGACAAGAGTGGACTTAATGGTATTCTGTTGTAGACATATTGGGATTCAAGCAATGGAAGAAATTATAACAGTGAGGTGAAGCTAGTGGCCACTAGATGCTTTTGGAGCAGGGAGGGGAAGGGCAGTTCTAATACAGGGGCTTTTACAGGACTTGGGGATTGCCCTGAGTGACGCTGTGGTGATGGATATAGACCATTTTACATCAACTTATACTATGCAGAACTGTGTGAGAGAGAGTGTGGTCTACAATGTGAACTGTGGTCTATGCTTAGTGGCAAAGCCCCATGATGTGTATATCCATTGCAGGTGATGTGCCACAGTAATGAAAGATGTTTATGTCAGATGTTATGGGAGGTATGGGAGGTGGAGATCATGGGAATCCCTGTGATTTTTGTGTAACATTTATGTAATCTAAGCATCTTTTAAAATACATATGAAAAAAAATGTTTTTTAAATCTCATTATTGACAGATATCTCCTGTTGATTTTATTTCCTGAAAGAACCCTGACTAATACAATCCCTATGACTGAAAGCCATATAAATAGAATAAATTCAGATGTGAGATGTCAGCAGAAACCAGAAGGAGCCAGAGAGAGCTCTCCATGAGGTGGAGGATTGCCTTCAGGACTCTAGAGACTACAGGAAAAAGCTTGGTTTGTTGACATCATGTTGCACATCTAGCCTTCAAAACTATGTACTTTAGTTTGCTTGCTGTTAAAACAACATTGTTTCTATTTTGAGGTAAAGAGAAGTCGAACATTGAGGTGTCAGCAAGGTAATGTTTTCTCCTTAAAAGCTGTGCCTGTCTTGGCCTGGCTGACGTGGAGTATGGGTCCTTAGCTTTTCTGCAACATGACAATTGTCATGAGGGTCTCTTCATCTTTGTCTTTAGGGTTCCATTGAATATCAGATTCTGGCTGCTCTCCTTAGTGTACTCTCTCCACAAGAGAATTTCATTATGGTTTTATAGGACTCCCCAAATCTGGATTAAAGCCCATCTAGAAATCAGTTGAGCCAACCTTAACTGAAGTATCATATTGAAGATATTTATTCTACAGTGAGTCCACACACATCAGAATATGGACCAAGACTAAGCACATGTCAAAACTAGGGCACACAATTCAATCCACCACATTGTGGGACAAATAGATGCTTGCAGATTAGTCCTAATAGAGTGTAGTATTTATCAAAAAAGCCCCCCCCCAAACCTATATGATATATATATCATGTATACATACCTGATACATACATATATACATACATACATAGAGAGAGAGAGAGAGACTGGTATTTATGAACTGTATTTTTACAGAAAAGAAGAGAAAAATTGGGCTAGTAAGAAGCACTTGGATGTCATTATTAGATACTCAAACATGCACCTATGTGACTGTGAGTTACACGCCTTTGCACACCGGGGAATCATTTTCTCATAGCTTGAACTTAGTTATATTCATTTAGTTTACACATATTTAATTTAACTAATTTTGGAATAAGCAATGCATTCACATGGTCCACTTTCTCTTCCTCTCTCTCAGTCATTTACATAATTCCCAGTATATCCTTCCAGGGGTGTTTATGCATGTAAGTTAATTTCTTTTTGAAATAGATATTTTAGTAACTGTGTGTGATTGGCAGATATAAAAAGACAAGTCTATAAGTAGGAAGACCAACTTGGAGTTTAGTGAATGGTATGAGTATGAAATAATTAAAATATGATCTAAGGATATATCATGGTAAGAAAGAAAACAGAAATAAGAACTTGGTGGAAATATGGGCTGTTACGTGAATGGAGAATTCCTGATGACTTGGTGAAAACTATATAATAATCCAAAGCAAAGATGATATACTACTGTGAATAGTAGATATTATGTATGCTTATCAGGGATCAGGGATTTTCACAAAAATATTAGAAACTCTAATAATATTGGTTCTATCCCAAGATATAGCTTCTTCTGGGGACACTGAGAAAACAACTCCCAACATTTGATGTCCTGTCCTCAATATATATGAAGAGATACCGTGCATCTAACACCCTTGGCAGAGGATAACCACATAGCAGAGGGACTCGAAGGCAGGATCTTCCCACCTCCCCAGTGTGGTTTCATCATTGGAGTTGTTATGCCTTGCAGAGGCAAGGAACAGGAAGACACTTAAATATTTTCAGTAAATTATAAAGCTAACATCTGCTATGATTCCTTATTAAACAATAAATTTGGAGTTTATGGGAAGATTACAGAGCACAGGGAGAAGACTTTTAAACTTTTAGCTCGGTCTCATCTAAATTGTTTCTAATTATGCTGTTGTTTTCCTTCATGGTTTCCAAAGAACCCAAATTATAGCAGTAAACAGAAATTAATATCAATTGCTGGTTTTGAGGGGTCTGGAGAATAAAGCGGTAGATTTTCTCCAGGGTCTTGGTGCCAAAGTAAGTGGAAGTAGATATAGGAGTCTTAGCATGTTGCACTAACATGTTATCCAGAGCCAAGAAGTGGGTTGCCTTTTGCTTACAGATTATGAGAAAATACATATATTCTTTTAAATGTAAGGTATGTAGACAATGTTTTGGTTCAGGCAGTTCTTCCTTGGAAAAATCATTTTGGGGAAATTAACAGCCACTGCAGACATTAAATGTCTGGATAATTGGGGTAGCAGAAGAGACTCTACTGAGCTTTGTATAGATGATCCGGAATTTTCAGCTGTTCAAACACAGGGTCCTGAACAAATATTTTCCAGTAGTTAGAGAAATAAAATTACACAGACCTGACAGTTTTCTAAACGTCTCCGTGCTCCTGTGAATTTTTAGAAGTGTTTTAAAAGGATGGATATAGATATTTAAATAAAATCCACTTAAATGGAATGAAATGAGTCTTCCAAGAACCAGACAGAACCAGCTCTAAATTAGATGTTAGAGCATGGAAAAAATGTTGGGTCATTAAGGCAAAAAGAAAAAAAAAAAGAGTAAAGTACCTTGAAGGAAGATTTAAATATCACATTTCCTGAATTGAAAGATAATATAGTTTAAAAATCTTTAGAGTGGCATCATTTGGGAAGTAAGATACTATGATATTAAGTATGAATATTAGTTGTAAGTTGAATTCAGATAGCAGAAACCTTAAATCTACCAGAATCAAGGAAATAAGGG